>JAAAKG020138463.1:0-12628 GCA_010014905.2 Druon quercuslanigerum
TATTATGACCATATATTATTATTTTTATTATATTATTATAATATTATTGATATTATTAATATAATATTATTATATTATTGATGTCATTTATATATTATAAACACTGTATATAACAAACTAAGTGTCTGGTCGTCCCCAAATTCGAGATTATTAACCGAATATTTTTCATAAGCTTGTCTAGTCGTGCTAAAATGTTAGGATGACTAGAGGCAGCCATAAAAAACGCACTACTCGACCATATATTTGCAGAAAAAAAAATTATTTTTTCCCTAAATCTACTTGAAATTAGCATACCAGTGATGTTTAATTATAAGAATTTGTCCTACCGCAATATTTTTTAATAGTATGACCAAATTCTTTGAAACGTGTATAGTTTAGGCATTCATTACTTATCCTAATCTTACCTCATTTCACAAAAGAACCAGTCAAGCCACGATCTTCAGGTTTTCATTAAAGAATATTTAGAACCTTGACAAAAATATAGTTTGTATTAAAATTACAAACTTTAATCAAACAACTATTTGGAGGAAAGCAGTAGAAGTAGACAAATTGAGGGATTGGAATACCCATATGTTGGAAGATTTTCATTTAGTTCGACTTTCTGCAAACCATTCTCAAAAATTTCAACAGAATATTTATATTTCTCAAATTAAAAAATCGAAAAAAGATTAACTGTTTAATTGATTACGTGACACTCTAACAATTCCCTAATAATGAACTGAAATTACATGAACATGTTGTACAACGGCTGTTGTCTGAATATAAAAGTTAATAAAATTTAATAAAACAGGACTTCAAAGCTTTCTCAAATGTTTGCTCAAATCACATAACCAAATATTTTTTAACCATTTACGAGATTGAAACCCTTCAATAAAGTTTTTAAGTATTTCCTTCTTGTCTAATCTACTATCTCCAAATGCAAATGAGCCGAAGAGACTTAAAAAATGTCTTTATATCGATTGTTTAAAGCAGTCGGTATCATATGTATTTAAACGTAATATATGATATTTCAATATAAATTTAATTGATTTTTACTTTATTATGTTACAGAATTACAAGGAACACTTCCAAAGGCTAAACATGATCTTTCCAGACCAGCCGACCATTCTCTTGATGCATATTCCAATTTTCCGCTGGAAACGAGACTTACAATATTCGACTTTCCCGTAAATTATGGTTTTCTGACAAGAGGAAACAATCGTGCCTATCGAAAAATGCTTACAAGGAATATTCCCACATTAACACTAGGTGATTACGCAATAGCAAGAGTGCAACTTGTTGATAGTGTTGTCCGTGGAATATTTAGTCCTGAACGGAAACGCGTTAAAGTACACATGGGCACTAAAAGAGTTGTGCTGATGACTGAACAAGAACAGATCGATTTTCCTATAGGCAAAACATTAAAATTGCCTGGTATAAAGAATAGAAATCTTCGTGTGCTTGTAAAATATGGAAAGCACATGGATCTTAACATTGTTCGTCATTCACCGCAAAACTCTGCTGAGCCACATCATGTGAATCCTAATTTTGTTGACAATACACCACGTCAGCCGAGTCATTCACATGATTTGAATGTTATTACTTCAGCCAGTGTACCACACAGCCCTGCTCAACGATATGATCTGCTTCCAAATATTATTCACAATTCACCGCAAAGCCCTGCTGAACCACATGATTTGAATCTTAATTATATTCACAATGCACCGCACAACCATCGCCAATCTTATAATTTGGACCTTAATACTACTCCCAGTCCACCGCACAGTCCTGCTGAACCACATGATTTCAATGATAATATTTCACAAAGTACAACGCGCAACTCTGTTCGCACCCACCATTGGGATCTTAATGTTGTTCCCAATTCACCGCAGAGCCCTGACTCCCAAAATCAATTATTTAAGAGAAGAAGCTTATAAGAATTAAATACAATATCATTTGCACAGTTAACTTTTAAATAATCTCTTCTGGTAACTTTTGAAAAACCAAACAAACTTTGGAACTGGGTCTAGGATATGTTGACATGTATCATAAAGATTGTATTTACTATCCTCATGTCAAATATTATTTTGAATAATATGTACCAAGAAATTAACTATTGGATTGATCGAAAATGTCGTGCCAAAATACGACAATTTGTACGTTTACATTTCAGGATTACATGAAATCCACATTTCATTATTGTAAAAAGTTGTTCAAAATTTTTAGATTTACTTAGAAAAGATCCAACTAATAGCATACAAAACAATCTGAATGTAATGTTTGTAAATGTCAGAAAAGTGGTTATTGATATTACCACTGTTGATACAAAGACATAGATAGATGTTTAAAAAGCTACAATTCAGTTGCCCCAAAATTTTGCGGATTTCCTGAGGTCCCGAAACCGAAAAATCCTATGAGACCAGTTATTTCTTTTTCTGGATATCCGTTACTCGCATTATCTAAATTCGCTAGTCCACCTTTCAAATAATTGAAAAAAGCAACACCTTTGTTCAAAGCAACACAAGTAAAGGATTTTGATGCATACCATCCCCAAATACAGTTTACAATTGAAATTGAAGATAATTCAAAGCTTAATATTTGCACGTTAACATTATTTGGAAAAACTAACAAACTCATTACTAATTGGTATCGTAAGGACACTAATTCAGATAAATATATAAATTTGACATCTAATATTTAAATTGAAGACCAAATTTCGGTCACATATAGTTTTCATGATAGGGCTATTAAATTATCCGATCCAAACTTTAGAGGTGATAATATTTTAAAAGTGATAGAATTTCTAAAACAGAATGATTATCCTATCCAATTTGTAAAAAAATACATTGATAAAAGAATTGAAAAGATTAACAATATCAACACACAGATTTAGAAATCACAAGCCTTTGAGTACAACACAATAGTGATTTTACCATTTGTTAATTTCTTGCGCATGTGGCTTAAAAAATGTAAACAAAAACGAGGATAAAAGAGCACAAAAATGTCTGTAAAAGAGATAACTAAGATTTTAGGCCATGAAAGACACTATAAACAAAGAAATTTTAAAGAGATGCTTTATATTATCAAGAATAATAATTATGTGAATGAGAGAGCAAATGTTGATTCCTTTTAGTAAAATCGACCATAATCTTATTTTATCGACTAACAATTGTTAATAAGAAAAGTATATAAATATCTTTAAAAATTTTTTCAAAGTAGCGCCATAGCCCATCTTAGTTTAGATTTGAATGTTGGTATATAGCCTCATGTGACGTCGACAATTTCTCTCTTTAAATATAGCGTATAAAATTTTGCGTTTGCCAGCAAAAGAATATGTTTATTACAATGTTGACACTGAGTCTTCAGAGTATAAATTTTTATGATATTGTACATCTAAAAATTTTAAACAACTTTTTATAGTAATAAATGTGAATTTTATGTATTCCTGATATGGGACATTATTCCTGAACAAACCCTAATTTAAAAGTCATGATTTCCGATTGCCTTAAAATTTTTAGAGTTTGTTTGCCTATATGATAGTTGTGTACCCACTAATTTATAGACTTTCACTATCATCCCTCCTCGAAATACAGGGGGTGAAATTTGCATCTCCGGGAAAAACGGGAATTTTCAAATGGTCGTAACTTCCTCTCTACAGATGCGAATTGAATTTTCTATAAATGATTTCTGAAGGGTTTTTCATTTTCTTTCGTTCTGTCCAATCTTATATTTTTAATTTGTTTATTTTTATAAACAAATTGCCATGTAAAATGTTTATTTAACATTTCCACTCTTCGGGCAGTTTCTATTTGTTTAAAAGTATTTTAAAACGAAAGCTGGACTTTTTTGCAATAAAAATGTTTGTGGGAATTTTGGGACTGAAAATAGTTATGTAGTTATGCGAAGATATCCAAGCGAAACCCCTCCTCGCGTGCTTGGACAGGTTCGCCAGTCCTACCGGGGACTTGGTTGTATGCATGATTCTCCAGCAAAGCTGCACTAAATTCTTCATAATTTATTTAGTTCGCCTTTTTTTCGTGCATTTTTTGCTTGTATGAACTTAAGGCTTTTTGACTGTCTTCGGTAACAGATCATGTTCTGTTGCGAATAAAGTTTTTTTCAGTTGCAATTATCCGTTCTCATTTGGAATAAATGCGTGGTATTTTAGAGTGCCGGAAATTTTAATTGCTTCAGTGAATCTAGTTTCTAGTTTTTTTTGTCATCTCTATGAGATCTTCTTTCGAACTGAAAAGAATTACAGTTTCCCTTATATGATTCTTAGCACATTCGAATAACTCCATCGCAGTTAGGATTTGATTCGGTGCTGAGCGCTGCAAGCTAGTTTTTGCTGCAAGTATTTTCAAATTTCTACCAATCCCTTCACCTGGACCTTTTCCATGCGTAGTTGCCTGAAAATGTTTTTCTGCAAAAATTCCAAAATCTTTCTAAAATGCTGCGCAGCACCGCTGTTACATAACAAATTTTGTTAAAAACTCTAAATTTCTTCTTGAGGTATTCGTTGATGAGCTTTTGAAATGTGTACACAGCTACAGTGTCTTGGCTTAAACAATCTGAGATGATTGCCATGCTAAAATTCTTCCTTTCGTTTCCATCTTTGTAATAAATAACTACTCTGAATAAAGTTGCTTAATCAGTATTCCAATGGAAAGATTTTGCGGCAGTTTGAATGATGAAAGCATAATTTTCAGCAAATTCAAGCAAAATTAAGTACTCTCCTTCTTTTAGTATAACTTTAAGGTGTTTCAGGAACAAACCTTGTTGTTTCGCATAAAATGCGTGAGGTTTCATGTTTTTAACTTCAGTGCAGAGTGCTTCTACGAAAGCATCAGCGTCTGCTATTTCGGTCTTCAAAGTGCTTCTGTCAGTTTGCTGCCAAACTTGATATGTCTCTTTGTCAAAACTATTCATGTTCAATAGATCAGTCAGGTAGTTTTAAAAATTTTCAATGATTTCTTCAAGGAACTCATGATATTCTGTCAATTGTCTACCAGTTCCCTCAGTTGAATGTTTAATATCAATCGCATTCAACATTAACTGTACGTTTTCATGATAAACGCAGACACAAACATTGTGATTTCCACTGGCTCCAGCTAAAACACAGTGCTTTGGACTAAGTTGTGCGAATTTCGAAAATCCAACCTTCACATTTTGATGTAGGGCTACAAATCTGGCATATAGTTCTAAAAGATTGCAGAGAATCAGTCTCTTCTGTACTTGCTTACGATTACCGTCTAGTTTTTTTGACAGATATGAAATCTTTCTTATCTGGCATCCCATACAGAATTTTCTTCATCTTTCCCTATTTAAAGTTGGGATCTGAACAGGTCCCTGTCATGATATCTAGTCTAGAAAGAACTGGTTGAAAATATTTAGTTTAGAAAAAGCTGATGGGTAACCTGCCAGGTTCTAGTTAAGAATTTCGTGCCTCGTGTAGGTATGACCAAGCTATCTGTATACTGTTTTTTTTATGGAAAAATTCCATCCTTAAGAAAAATTGCAAATTTTTAGAAAAAATTATATTTCTTTTTATATTTTATATTTTATATTTTATATTTTATATTTTATATTTCTTTTTATTGTAAAAAGTTGTAAAGTAGTCTGCAATCATAAATATTTAATTAAAAAAAGAGAGTTAAAATTTTTTGAGCTGTAGTTTATGAGTATAGCTTTTTCATCGACTATCAACTTGAAGGTTTAGCGTAATTTCCTGATTCCTCATTTCCTGGTTAGACTTCCGCTGACGATGAGCCTTCTCTCCACGACTTCGACCCCGTCATAACCAAAACGGTTTTTGAGCCCTCGAACTTTGAATCCGGCGACGTGATTTTTCAAGAATCGGAAATTAGATCCAAGAGCATAAACCTAGCCCTCCCCGAGAGCCCAAATGAGGACGGCATTGCAGGTCGATCCTCGGCTAACACCTGAAGTAGAGAAATACAATCCCGAACTATGCAAATACGTACCACGTGATGTTCAAACAGAAAAAAAACTCTGACGAATCCGACGAAGTCCTCATACTCAGCGCGTCTCCTATCCATTTCATCCAGTCATCGGGACATAGGGTACCCCGCATAACAGGACACATTCGTCACGGCTTAAAAGTGCGTGTAGTGAGAGATAGCAGAGACGGCTCGGTGTTACATTCCTCGAGGACCCAAAAATTATGGAAGACGTGTATTAGGGATAGCTCCCTGGCATCCATCGCTGGTAACCAAATCAGCGTGAAAGGAACAATCGCTCCTCATCGAAGATTGTGTCCTCCCAATTTCGCACTGACCAGTTTTCCCTACTTCTAGTGTGGCCCTGGTCGGGTAAATCGGCAAGGGCGTTGCGCGGCTTGTAGTGCCTTCACAGATAATTGCCCTACTTAGGGCGAACATATATTAATATAAAGAAAAACTACTTCTTTAAGGAAAAATTTATTTTATTTAGTATTATGCAACTGCCTTATATCATCGAAAAAGAGAACAACTTTTTTTGCAATATTCGAAAAAGCAGGATTATCTAGTAATATATAATTTAAATACTTAACTTCCGATCATTTAAATAAATTAACTTGTGACAAATCTATCAGGATTATTTGACACATCACTGTCTAATTATATTTATTATAATTAAATGAGACTACATATTTTAGTGGAAAATTTACCTGAATATGATTTCAAAATATTCTTCATGTAATTTTACAAAGTTCAGATTCTGAAAATTGTCTGGTTTAATTTAAAAATTTTGAAAATTATGTAAGGTACAGCTCATAAATTTATGCCTTATTTGAAAGCCTTAATATTTAATCAGTTTCAAGTTTGAAGCAATTAATAAGGCTTTAGTAATCCTACTCCACTGCATACCTTCGTTGTAAATATAGCAAATTTAATCGCCTATAAAGAAGAGTTTGAGTCGTAAATTATGTCTCTAATACGAAAGACGATGAACGTCATATGTATATGTATATATATATATATATATATATATATAGGTGAGTCAAAAGAATATTCACTACAGCCTCTCTGTTTAAAAGTATTCCATTACTTACTGTCTTCCATTGCAAAAAATGAACGTCATCTGTACTTTTCTCTTAATCTTAGGGACTATTCCTGATTTTATTGGTAAATATAATAATATTATACAATATCTTATATAATTTTAGGTTAATTTTTTATTAAAATATATTTATTTTCTATTCATTACCGTTAAATATTTTTTTAAATTGATGTATTGTGAAAGATTTGAAATTAAAAAGTGTAGTAATTTGATGAATTCAGTTAAATTAATACCCAATTTATTAACTTAGTATTTGAACCCACGTAGCAGACGTAAATTCTACTGAAATTTTTTCAACAACAGAAAGATGTTGAATGTTTATGAAATTAAAATAAAATTCAATGTGAAACGTATACACGCTACAAAACATTTATAATTACAAAAAAGTTTTTTTTGTAAGTATAAAACTCTAAACATAAATACACTTTCCGCTTGGAGATAAGTTTCATTACATTAATTATTAGAAATTAGGCATGGATTTCTTTCTCTTTGTTCTTACAGAATTAAGTTCATCTTCACGCGTTGAAAATCCTCTTGGCAGATATGGAGACCATCCCTCTGTCATACAGGCTGGCCAAACTTCTGACACACAGACCAATCTTCCGATGGTAACAAGGCTTATAACATACGCCTTTCCTCAAAATATTGGACTTATAACAAAAGGAAAAAGTCAGAATTATCAAAAAGTATTGAAGAGTAAAGTTCCCGTATTGGCATTTGGTGAATACGCTATGGCAAGAGTGCAACCACATAGTCGTATCATTCGTGGAGTGTTTAATGAAAATCACAAACGCGTTAAAGTAAACATGAGAACCAAAAGAGTTGTGCTAATGACTAGAAAAGAACAGAATGAATTTCCTATAGGTAAAGAATTGGAAATTCCTAATACGCTTATAATGCGCGGAAACCACAATGTGCCACACGATTGGAATCCCAATTTTTTTCAAAATGAAATACAAAATAGTCCTAATTTTATTCATAATATAGAGCAAAACCCCGTTCACCCACATGGTTTAAATACTGAATCTTTTCACATTCTTAAGTATAATCCTGATGAACCACTGTACTCGAATCCTGGTTTTTTACATAATGCATCGCCACGTCGGCTTGCACAACCACATCAACTGAAACCTAATTCTTATCATATTATAAAGTACAATCCCGATCAACCATTGCGCTTGAATGCTGCTTTTGCTCTTCGTACACCTAACAATCCTGCTCATCCACATGATGCGAATCCTAACATTGTTCACAGACCACCGCACAACCCTGATAACCTACTTCAATAATTTAAGAGAAGAAACGTACAAAACTACAAAACAAATCGTTTATAACCCTAATTACTCAATCACCTTCGCCATAAAGTTGCAAAAACAAAAATCTCTTGTTCTGGGGTCTGGATATCCGACTTCTATTAGAAAAATTATACTTTTTCATGAAAAGATAATGTACAATTTAAACAGAAAAATATAGGGGTTTGACGTTGATTCAAAAAAGCACATTCAATATCCTTTTAATATACGTGACTAAACTTAATATGTGATTTAAGCTATTTGAGCCGGAAGCAAAAAATTACATGATTTTCACTTGCTTATAACGTTTCCATAGAAGTAATGGGCAGGAATGAAAAAATGTTCAATTGAAAGCAACACTTTAGGAAATGAAGTTAAAAATTTATTAAATGTAAGATTTTACGAAAAGTCCATATATTTGTATAAAATTTAATTACATAAATTCAAGATATATGTTTACGTAAAAGTATTGAAAAAACTTTGTCAAGAGGCATTTCACTTTTTAAAAAGGTAAGTAAAAGCTTTTCTGCAACATTTAAGTTGTTTCGGCGTGACAGAATTTAGGCAGAGGAAATATTTTTTTACGAAAAAGAATATATCGGCGCTAAAACGAAGCTAACAATCTTTTCTAATGAAGGTATACAATTATTTTAAAAAAGAAGTCGAATCGAAAACGTCTTTTATACAAGTTTCTAAATTTTCCACGCTATATCTCATTTCATGTGGAAATTATTTTGTAAAAAAAGTGCACACCTGATGCATGAACCCAAGGAATTATCTCTCTTCTCATTAACCAATTACAAAACTTCAGATAAAAATCATTAAGATTGCGTCAGTAATGAGATCATAGGAAAATATATTTTTATAATCTAATTATAACCTGTAACTCATGAAAATAATAAAAGCATTATGCAATAGAACAATTATCTGCTTTTTGACATTCTGACAATTTATTATATATGTATAATACATTATGAAATCATATCACGTTAATGGTCGTTAAAGAATATATTCTAATTAAGGTAAAGAAAGATTAAGATCATTAAAAAGTCTTATTTACCGTCAGTAGTCAAGGACTTTAAGAATTGTGCGCAGTAATAGAATATTTTATACAATTTATTTCTTTACATGACGAACAAGGGTCTTATTTGCTGTAAATTTGTTTTTTCTGATAAGGTATAATTAGATATAATAAGGTGTAATTAGATTTACGTCGACTGCTATGTTTAATGCTTTGCATTTACAAAATGAATTGTGCCATTTGCCTTAGATTTTATCAAGTTAATTTAAACTTAATATTTGTATGGAAAATCTTAAAAGAAATCTAAACTCTAGGGTTCTAACAAATTTCCACAAACGACCATTAATGACCATGTATAATCATTCACTAGTTGATTCTTAAATTATTGACGACATTGTTTGAAAGTTAATTTTGAAAAAGGTCCTAATTCGATTTTTATATGTTCCAATTATTTCATTCATTCTGCTGTGGAAATAAAATGAGGGCGATTTGTACTTACTTTTTACTTTCTCAGTTATCCTTGATTTCGTTGGCAAATAAAAGAATATTGAATAACTTTCCGTTAATGAATCACGTTAAACTTTTCTTGCGTTGTACATCAAAGCTTCAAACAATTCCGAAAATATAAGCCCAACTTACGATGATTTATTTATTAAAAGGTAATTGAATGTAGGGCCACATTTTTTTCAATTGTTCAAGCTTATTATAAAAATATTCATTTGATAAGAAAACAGAAAATAAAAAAAATTCCATCTCATCATTCTCTACAAACCTATATTTCAAAAAGATCCATTTTGTGACTAAAAGTTTCCGTCCCCCGAGGCCTTTGGACAATAATTTAACACGATCTCGAGCGCTGGGCGAGTTTCTCGATCCAGACCCTCAATAGGTAATGGGTTCAAAATTTAAATTATATCTATAAAGCATTATAAATTATGTATATATATTAATAATAAAGTTTATTTAGTTAGTAAATAAATAATAACATAATTTGTGGAAGATGCTGTGCATCCTCTTATCGAGGAGCTTCTCCCGGAAGTTTTTCTGATTTGCTTTCTGAATCCGGGCTTTCAGGAGTGAGTACTCGAGACAGATAAGATTTGATGCATTCTACTCACTCCTAATAATGAAATTAAGTCCGATTAAGATGCATGCTTTTGTTGATGTGCCTAACCATTCGTGTTCCGATATCAAGGGATCTGAGCTCGTTCTTCGTCCATGGAACCACTCCAAAGAATAGAGTACTACCGAGACGGCAAGCATGTTCGTTGCAGATCTGTCGGATAAGCCGTTTATATCTGCTTCGGAGAGTATCCTTTATAGATGTCACATCCTGAACGCGACTCTGTGGCACGCCCAGCTACGTATAGGTCTCTCTATCGCAAAGGTGTCGTATAGCGCTTCTGTCGACAAGCTCAGGGTCTTTAGAGATGCCATTAAGTTTTCCTCGCTTCAAGTAAACCTTAGCGCATTTGCTTAACCCAAATTCCATTCCTATTTCCTTAGTGTATCGTTCGAGAATCCCTAGAGCTATATGTAGTTGCTCTTTATTTTTAGCATAAATCTTAAGATCATCGATGTAAAATACATGGATGACCTTGTGCTTTCGATTTACAGGTTTGCCGCAAAGGTACCCCTGGGAATGGCGAAGTGCTAGAGATAATGTCAATAATGTAAGGCAAAAGAAGTGTGGGCTCATAGAGTCGCCCCGAAAGACACCTCGTTGGAAAGTGACCTTGTCTTGTGACTTTTCTATGCACCTCACGATTTGCGGATGGACCTTTAAGCTTTCTTAAAGACAGATGATAAGTTTATGGGAGGTCGAATCCAAAGCTTTCCGGTAATCAATCTAGGCTATCAATAGGTCACGCTGGTAGGATGCTGCACCTTTGCAGACACAACTATGGATAAGCAGGTTCCTCGACATCCTGCTACGCCTTTCTTTAAGCCGCGTTGTTCATACATTTCTTGCCACACAGGTCCGATTGCCCGAAGAATCCTATCATTTAGGATAGCTGTAAATATCTTATATAGTGTGTTCAGACAAGTGATTGACCTGCAATTCTCTGGGTCGGCTAAGCTGTCTATCTTTGGCAATTACTCCAATGAACTGCAAAAGAATCCTAATTTTATTCCCAATCCAAAGTTCAACCCTGCTATTAGATATAATTTGAAGTCTAATTTTACTCACAATCCGCCGTTCAAACCTGCTGACCAACCTGATTCAAATAATATCTTACACAATTCGTCGCAAAGTCCTGCTCATGGACATGGTGTAAATCCTAATATTTATTACGATCCACCTATAAGCCCTGAATACGTCTAATATTTCAATCCCAATTTTTCCGCCGTCCACCTAACAGTCCTCAGCATCTATAGCAATTAAACCCTTATTCGTATAAAAATTTACCGGACAACTCTGATCATACACAAAAATAATTTATGTCAACTTATAAAGATGATATTATGCCCTTCATTCGAATTTCGTGGAAAAAATGATGCTCTGTAACAAGATAAACGTAATTTTGATTCATATAAATATATGTGTTTGTTAAAGATATGAAAAAAGTATATTTACTATACTATTAATAGATATGATTAAGGTTAAAATATAAATATGAAGGATAGGATACGAATTTAAAAAAGTATTTCATAGAGTTTAGAAAGCTGAAAATTGTACAGTACGCATTATGATTTTGCATGCGTAAAAATTTTGGCTGTCACCGACTACTGGACAGATTCTGAAAATAAATATGTTTAACTTGCAAAGTTTGAGAGAGTTCCCTTGAAAAATTATGAAATTAATCACCCCTCTTAAATTAGAACAGCAGCCATCTTGCATTATTTTCAAAGGTTCATCTATTACTGACCGTTGCATAGTTTCTGTAAATTAACTTGATCATTTTGTCATGTTTGCGAGGCCTCAGTTAAAAAATAGTAAAATTATAGTTTTTCGTGAATTTGAATTCACCACCATCTTAGAATTTTTCAAACTTTCAACTTCCTCGGCCTAGTTCAGAGTTCTCAAAAATAAATTCGATTATTTAACCGTATGGCTTAATGGTCCAATAATTGTACAGGCTTTCGTGGAAGAATAGTAAACTGAGTATTTAATTCGAACCAGTCGACATCTTGGATTATTTTAGAAATTTCAGTTGTCACTGACTATTGCATAGCGTCTGCAAATGAACTTGATCACTACACGGAGAAAAATGGATGTTCAAACGTAAAATCTAGATGTTTAGGATTAACATATTTTATGTTTAACTATAGG
>JAAAKG020138464.1:0-12628 GCA_010014905.2 Druon quercuslanigerum
AACACAAAACTAATATTTCTAGCCTTAGAATTCATAAATTAGACTGAATTTGCAGACTTTTGGTCAAAATTAGTAGAATCAAACCGAAGGGCCTATGATAAAGCAACCGAACGCGTCCTCGGGTTGCAGATAGAGGGTCCTTGTACCTAGGGTTTCTGCTGAATATTGTTACAAAAAAATAATAGGCAGTCGCAGACAATTCTCCAGAGGTGGTCCCGAAGGAATGCACTCCCAAGCGGAGGCGCAAAAATCGTGTCGAAAGCTGAATGGCACCTAGGTGAGGTGTCTAGAACGGTGATGATGAGATTTGTGGAAAATTTTCTGAAGAATTCGACCTCTGGACTATAAATTGTTGTATGTATAATGCAGCGAGAGCTTTGGCCGATGCGAATCGTAAAACAAAACCAACGGTTGATCATAAGACCAACAGACGAATGCATCAACTCGCCATAAAGATAGGCTGGGCAAGACAGTACGCTTCGCATTCAGGGTGTGATTGACGATATAACATCTTCCAAAGATTTTAACAAGTTAAAGCTGCTGAACATCAGGCAGCATATTGTTAAGAGAATGCGCATACTAAGATGACTATAACTAATGACGCTTACTAATGACGCTAACTAAGAGAAGTCTAGAGTGGAGAGAGAGGTGGGGCAGAGAAAACCAACAGTTTCTCTCTGACCCATCTCGACACTTCCAAGGCCCTCCAGTTGCTGTCGACCACTAGCCCAAAACAGAGGAGGTCGAAGTCTTTTGGAGTGAAGTCTAAGAAGTGCAACATAGACTTGACGAATACTCAGAGAACATAAATAGCTTAAAAGAGCTGTGTGATGCCTTCATAACAACGCCTGAGGAAGAATGCCTGACCATCATTACCTAGGAGGTGAAAAAAGTTTTGAAAGGTATGAAGAACTATTCCGCTCCAGGACCAAAAGGTATTAGGGCCATCTGGTAGATGAAGTTTTCTTCAACCCACCACCATCTGGCCCGTATTTTCACCTCATATTTGAAGTCGGAAGAGCCAATTGAGGAGTGGTTAGTGGAAGGGCGCACAGTACTCGTGCCAAAAATGGGCATCTTAGCTGACCCAAAGAATTACAGGCCAATCACTTGGCTAAACACACTTATAAGATATTCACAGCTATCCTAAATGATAGGATTGTTCGGGCAATCGGACCTGTGTGGCAAGAAATGTATGATCAACGCGGCTCAAAGAAAGGCGTTGCAGGATGTCGGGAGAACCTGCTTATCGATAGATGTGTTTGAAAAGATGCGGAATCCTACCAGCGTCCATCCGCAAATCGTGAGGTTCATGGAGAGATTGATGACACTTGGGAAAACCGGATTTACTATCTCATCTAGAAAAAATCGTGTGACAACAAACAAGGTCACTTTCCAAAGAGGGTTCTTTCAGGGCGACTCCATGAACCCACTCGCCTCACATTATTGCCATTATCTCTAGCAATGCGCCATTCCCAGGGGTACCTTTGCGGCAAACCTGCAAATCGAAATCACAAGGTCATCCACGTATTTTACATGGATGAACTTAAAATTTATGCTAAAGTTAAAGAGCAACTACATATAGCTATAGGGTTTGTCGAACGATACACTAAGGAAGTTTATTTGAAGCGTGGAAAACTTAATGGCATCTCTGAAAACCCTGACGTCGTCTATAGAAGCGCTATACGACATCTTTACGCTGGAGAGACTTATACGTACCTGGACGTGCCACAGAGCTGTATGTAGGATGTGTCATCTATGAAGGATACTCTCCGAAGCAGATATAAACGGCTTATCCGGCAGCTTTGGTCTTCCGAACTGTCGCCGAGGAACAAAGTATCTGCAACGAACATGCTTGCCGTCCCGGTAGTACATTTTTATACGTAAATAATTTATTTAATTTTATTGTAAATATACTTTTATTTTTTTAGAAAAATTCTGCTAATCTAGAGGATTGGCTGAGCTGGAAAGTTGCTAAATGCGAAACCTGGCGAGGAATTTCTGGAAGCTTATACGATAGCAGCGAAGTAGCGCTCTTAACTTTAGGAACTCGGAGAGCACTTTTTACGAGCGGTACGTGTCTATTACCCTCATTACCCGTCCCGTGGGAAAGCAGCTAAGGGGTACAGGACGCCACCCGTTATATTACCTTGAAACCCTCCCTCCTTTCTCTGGCAGGCAAAGGACGCGCAACCCCGGGAAAAATATCCTTGCTTCATGGGACTTTATCCACGGCACCCATTAGTTTTACGATTAATTAAAGGTTCCGCAGGATTGATCGTCATCCGCCGAGACTTGGAAGAAACAGAACAGAGGAAGAGAGAAAGGATTCAAGGGAGAATGTTATATCTCCCTCGACATTCCCGGGAGTATTTCGTTTCTCTGATCTAAGTTAATAAGGCATCTTGAAAGAAAAAGTCTATTATATTTGATTATTTAGCAACTATAATTTTTTGTTCTCTTTAATTTACAAGGCAAGAAAAATACAAAAGAGAGTATTCTGCCGTTGACGTTATTAATAAGACATAATAATAAAAATGAGCAATTGTCTATCAAGGTATGGTCTGAAATTATCATATTATAAATATTTTTATTTAAGTTAATGGCAACTTTGATCATTTTGTGAGTAATTTCAAATTACAGAAAAATATTATTTTTTATAAATAAGATCCTAATATAATAGAAAAATTGTAAACTACCATTTATTTTAATTTATTTGATAGTTTTCGAAATAAATCAATTTTACCTACTCTCTTACACAGAACCAGTGAAATTTTACTAGTTGAATCAGTATTTTGCATTATCACTGGTGAACTAGTGATTTTCCAACTTTGAATGGGTGAACTAGTAAGTGACTTATTTGAAATAGCGCTATATTGAATATACCAGTGACGCTAAATAATAGAGCCACATTAAAATAAAAAATTGTTTTTTAAAATAAACAGTATGCAAATACATTTAGAAAGGCAAAATTGTTTATCCAAAAGAAGCATTTAAAGCATCTGAACATTTTAAGAAGAATCTTATTCCTCAAACGGATTATTCGTTGCCATCCTCATCTGTCGGCTGCCATCCAAAAATTTCACAAACAACGCCTGTAAAATGACAAAATTAGAAATTTTAAATTAAAGTTGAAGTTAAGTCATAATCATATATTATCATTAATCGCTGTAATAATAATTTTTTTAATGAGAATACAAGAGCATATGTAATAGTCTCTGAAAAGTAATTAATTTGTTAGGCTCTTCATAGCTGTAAAAAAAAGTAGGCTTAAAGGATTTATTTGCAAAACATACCAAAATATTAATAATAATAAGAATAGCAATAGCTACATTCTTTATCAGTTTTTAATTTTTCTTCAAATGTTTGAAGATCTTCTACGAAAAATTATCAATGAGATTATTTATTTTTAGTTTTTAATCTTTAAAGGATCAGTTAATTGGTTAGCTGCTATTTTGTAAAAAATATTTCAGAAAGTGTAAATCGGTCAAATAATTTTAATTGCAATTTCGTAGTCTTCAGAGTGTGCAATTTATTTACATTTTTATAAAAATATAATATTCAGATATTCACGTATAAATGATTACAGACACAAAAAGAGGATACTCAAGCGAATAATTAAAAAAAGGAAAGATAAAATTAGAGCAGAATAAGAGAAGAAAATACAAAACGACTTTGAAGGAAGCAAAAAACTGCTTTATAAAGATATGAAGGGAAATATAATTACAGAATTTGTTAACATGAGAAATAGTAAAGGGGAAATGCAATATGAGGCAGGCGGGATGAAGATATAGAAAACCACAAATGCAATGTAGAACACAATGCATTAGAAAACTTGATTGAGAAAGTCTGTGTCACTGAGTTTAGGGATATAATCAAGAACTTGAAAAACGGTAAAGCTTCCGGGGTAGACAGTATTAACGCTGAAATGCTTAAACACGGTGGCGATTACATACCACATACCCTGTGCGAACTGATAAATCTATGCATCGAAGTAGGAGTCCCAGGTGACTGAAAAAAGCGATTATCGTGCCGATGTATAAAAGAAAGGGAGATAAAAGCGACTGCAATAATTACAGCGGGATAAGCTTATTAAGTACCGTAAGTAAAATATACTCAAAAATACTTATTTGTAGGGTAATGAAAATAACAGAAAAAAAGATTTGGGAAGTCCAAAGTGGGTTTATGCCAGAAAGGTCATGTACAGATCAAACATTTATCTTAAGACAAATGACAGAAAAAAGTTTGAGAGTAGGAAAAAAGTTTTCTGTGCATTTGTTGACCTAGAAAAAGCTTTTGACAAGGTAGGTCGAAGTAAACTTCGGGAAATCCTGAAAGCGGACTAAGTAAATGGATGGCTTCTACAAGCTATAAGAACAATAAATACGGGTAACAAATCGAGTGTAAGGTTAAAAGGGAAATTGAGTGAGTGTTTCGATATTATGCAAGACGTTAGACAAGAATGCGTCATGTTTTCATGGCTATTTATATTATTCACGGATAAGTGTTTAAGAATTGCTTTTTTCGACGAAGAAGGTGGAAGGTCGATCTCGAAACAGTGAGGGTACGTTGGTTAGCGTTCGCAGATGATAAGGTTGTTATGGCAGAGTCAATTCAAGACTTGCAAAGAATGTTGAATAAACTGAATGCAAATATGAAGAGCATGGGCCTCAAAATTAACGTAAATAAAAAAAATATGGTGTTCGAAAGAAAGAGTGAGTAAACAATATGCAACATTGTATTAAATGATGAGAGAATTGAAGAAGTTGAGAAATTCGTATACCTTTGTAGCTTATTTACTAAGGACGGGAAGATAGATGGGGAGTTAGACAAACGAATAAACGAAGGTAAGAACGTTATTGGTAGAGCAGGCCCCCTAATCTGAAGTAAAACATATCAAGTAAGGCTAAAATGGCAATACACAATTCTATATGTGTGCTGACTGTATTATACGGCCGCGAGACATGGACATATCAAGAAAACGATAAGAGTAACATTAACGCGATTGATATGAGATTATTGCGCATAATATGCTGGAAAACTCTGGTGGACAAATTGAGTAACGAGATCAGTCTCAAAGAATGTGGTGCGGAACAGACACTAGTTAACATATGAGAAAGAAATAGGTTAAGGTATTTCGAGCATGTTGAGAGAATAAAGGATGAACGACTAACGAAACATGTGTATCAATGTAAAGTAAATGGCAGCGGGCCCAGAGGCAGACCGCGGAAAGAATGGTTGTAATGTGTGTATGAGACCCTAGTTAGAAGATACATAAGAAGCCACAGAAATACGAGAGCTTGCATGAAAAAATGCATGGACATGAAAGAAGCTAGAGCCAGGACAGAAAAGTATAGCGGCAAATAGTTAATAAAAAGGGTGACAGTAGAGTGAATGACGCCTGAAGCAAAAGCCTTTGGATACTAAATGACCCAAGGATATTTATCTGGGGTGATTGCTAGAGAGATAGATCAGCAGCCTGGGTCGGAGCAGTGTTGCGGACCGACCGTGTTATTTAAATAAATAACACGAGAATTGTATATCAATCTAAAAATTATAGAACCCCTTCCTCACACTACTCCCTACCTCACCAAGTGAGTCACGCCTACTCCGAAAGGGAAACGGCTTAATGATGTAATAATATTAATAATGATAATAATAAACCAACTGAGCCTCGGTGGCTCAGTGGGTTAGACGCTCGGACTTCACATCAGAGGTTCGGGGTTCGATCCCTGAGCCGGTACCTCTGGAAAATTTTTCTATGTATCTTTACCGAGGTTCTGGTGGTTCGAAACCCACCTTAAGCTGTAGGTCCCCCCATCGTACACTTGACTGCAACCCAGTCCGTCACTGATGGGGTAACAACCAGGCTTTGTCCAATATGTCGTGGCACACACCTCTCACCAGATCACTTGATTGCAATATAAATGCGTCCGTGACTGATGATATATACCGGGACAGCCCCGTGAAAACTATTCTAAGAATATAAAAATCCAACTCTAAACCAAAAATGCCATCGACTTGTTGGGCAGTAACCATCCTAAGCCTGTGACAACATTTTATAATAATAATATGATGTTTCACTTCATTTCCTCGTGAACATAAATTATTTATTATTTATTTATTTATTTCCCTTTTCGTTCTCGAATCTTGGAGTCTTGGAAATTGTTCGATGCCTTCGAACGCGACGAGTGCTGTGAACTGTCGGTATGTTCAAGAGGTTCAAGATGGAGCTTCAAACTATATTTAAGATATTAACCCGTTTGTAGTCATACAAAAATTCTGAAAAATGGGGCCAAACTTGTAATTGAGATAATATTTGGCAATTTCCACAAGGGCAGTGATATAGCGCTCAACGCGGGCAGGACATGAACTTTCAGTCGATTGGCATACGCAGCGTCGCCTGTCAGGTCTTTGCATTTCTCGAGTAAACACAAATCTTATTGTGTACTTGTGTTTATGTGACAAAAAACTGGGGTCTAGCTGCAATAAGCAGGAGATATAATATCTTTCGCTCAACATATTGCCCGTGTGGAAACATGTCCTGGATGTCTGGTTACAGATCTGGCCCAGGTCTGGGTTTATCCAGACTGTCTAGTCTGGAAGATCTGATCTGGCTCAGGTCTGACGCCAGTGTTGCTCAGGATTAGCCTTATCTAGGCCGTCTAGTCTGAAAGGTCTGGTCTGACTCAGGTGCGGCACTGATCAGCTAGCCAAGAAAAAAATCTTAAGTTCCATCAGCAAATTTTTGCTTAACGTACTTTGAAAAAAATACAGGGTGCCTAGAATGATGAAAAATAAGAGACTTGAACTATAAAAACGCGACTTTTTTTCTTATCATCTTGACAGTCTGGTCGGGTCTAGGCCTGGCACTGATCAGCGAACCAAGAATAAAAAAACTAAGTTCCATACAGTACGTTTTTTTTACATTTCAAAAAAGTTACAGTGACTATAATGAAATTTTTCAACTAAAGACATTTATAGTGATTCCAAGCAACTGGAATTCATTGCATTTTTATAATGCAATTATGTGACCTGATGAGACACATTACTTTTAAAGTAATGCGAGGAAGAAATTATAGAATTTTTAGATTGATCTAGAATTCTCGTATTATTTATTTACATAACACGTTCATTCCGCAACGCTGCTTCGACCCAGGTAGCTGATCAATCTCTCTAGCAATCACCCCAAGTAAAGATCCTCACAAAGCCGTCATGTGAGGTTCCCCACTTGGGTCCATTAGTATCCAAAGTCGTTTGTTTCAGGTGTCATTCACTCTACTGACACTCTTTTTATTAACTATTTGGCGAAACGATAATTAAATTTATTGATTTTATCGATCGCTGTATATTTTTTCAGCAAACTTTTACTTTTAATTGATTATATTGAACATTGATTTTATATATTTTTGGGAAAATCCTATTTTGCTTTTTGTAGTGAATCCTCAAAGCAATCTGCAGCCTACGTTTCGAGCAAAAGGAGCTCAGGAAAAAATTGCACGCCTGGTCACTGTAAAGCCAAATTCTTCAAATTTGATAGGATGTCTAGCCGAAGACTTGGATGAATTTGTACCCACAAAATTTCGAGTCTGTTTGCTATTATTGGCCTGTAAAAATATGCCAAGTTCTGAAAAGTCGTGAAAGGTAACAATTATTTTTTTTCTCAATAATAAATCCAAATTTTCCAGTAGACTCAAATTTTCCTGAAACCTGTTTAAAGATACGTGTAAAAATGTTTTTGGGTGCAGTCGAGTGGGACGGGTTTCGACCTTTGAGGAAAATGAAGAAAACAAAGTAGCAGATTAGACTAAGGAAATTTGACTTCGTAACTTATTTGTTGTATACCACTCAATGTGTTTAATATTCTATTAATTTAAACATTTAAAAATAAAAATATGGAACAAAAGAAGCTAAATTTAGTTGCAATAGTGAACTCAATTCCTACCATTCTGATTTTAAAATTAAAAAATTTTTTAGGCCCTTGTGTAAGAACATATTAAGATCCAAGTGGAATCTATTTTCACGATTGGCTTCGACTGAAAAAAATAAGCATAATTGAAAACGAATTAATAAGTCGGATTCAAAGGCTACAACCGATTAAAATTAATCTAATAATTCGGTTTAAATTATGTGTTTCAATCGGGACCCAATGGGACAAGCACTCTCATTCATCTACAATTATTTTCGTCTAGAAGGAAGACTAGTAGCCAGTTGCTCCTATTAACTAGTTGCCGACGAACCAATAACTCGTGGCTGACCAGCCCATAACTAGCGGCTGACCAGCCCGTTTCTAGCGGCTGACCAGCTCACACCTAGTGGCTGAACAGACGGTCTGGCCTGGGGCTAGTTAGAAAAACATTATACTTTTGGCCAGCCCAGACCGTCTGATCAGCGCTAGGGGTGGAAACCTGGCAGTCTGTTCTGGGCCAGGTCAGCAACAGCACATTTTTCCACACGGCAGGGCGTACGGCCAGGTGAGTACTGGTACTGAGAAACTAGTGAACCGCACTGATTAAACTAGTGCAGAAATTCAACTGAGTAAACGAGTCAATTCTCTCTGATTGCCAGTGACACATTTCTGGCTATTTCAACCAGTGATATTCCACTGGAAATCAGGGAGATATCACTGGTTCATTTTAAGACAGTAGGGTTGACTGGGCTGGCAAGACCGACATGTTAACCTTCAATTCTCTACAAGAAGTTAATAAGACGTGGATTTCATCTTTTTTGAAGTACCACTTGTTTGAGTGAAGTACCACATTATTGCATGCCATATTTTTCTACGCATTATCTATCTGTAACAAAAAATTAGCTGTTCAATTATCAGATGAAAAAATAGTAGATTTTAAATAAGTTAAATATATGTGTTTTAAAAGCTCTTTTCATGACATTCAAGATAATTAGATTAAAATTTTTCAATTGGAATTTAGCCTCGATATATCGAAATTAAAGTTTCAGATCGACTTTTGTCCAATTTCGATATCATCGATTTTTTTAAATCTTTTGAATTAAATCTTTTTGAATTCATCACCTTTAAAATCCTCCTTGGATGAAACTGGAGAAACTTTTATTTTTTGAGAAATAAACGTTTACAAGATCGCGTGCCCATAAAGTACTGCGCATGTGAATGTATTTTGTCCCGTTTAAATAACAAAAAGTGTAAATAGTCTCTTGAAGAAAAAGCATCATCCTCTTGCTTCTTTTGTTTTGAATTACATGAAAATATTTTTTACGCAAAAAGTTGGCTCTTAGACGTTGCAAGCCAACACTTGAAAAATAGGTACAGTTTTTCAAGTCTGCTTCATCACAAAAATGATTTGCGCGTTCCCGCAAAATTATATTTTCCTATTTCTGCTCATGAAACAAAACAATGCAACGGAGTTGATGGAAACCTAAAGTGCGAAACGGCAGGAACTAGTTTGCAAAGATCATCAGAAAATCAGATCCAAACAGTAGAAGCTTTATATCAATCGGTAAAACAATCGTTGGCAGAAGCTATTGTTTTTTGAGTATCGAAATTATGTGATACCTGATGATTAAGAAATAATACTAGTATTGAGAAATTGTTCTTCGGCTACGATCTATCACGTTTCTCCGACAATAAGGACCAGGAAACAAGCTGTAAAAGAAACGTTCACGTTAATGTATACACAAAAAAACTGGGGCTTCACTAAAGTTGCAGCTAAAATAAAACTTGGTATCATTTAGAACTTGAGCTCCAATAAGTACCTGAAGAGAGCCAAAAGCGTTCTTTAGAGCGCTATCAAAAAGAACATAACGCGCATTCGCAAGCCAAACTCTTGCAAATTAGGGCTGGTAAATTAGGGATCGATATTATATTTAACAAGTCACTATATCTATTATGATTTCGGTAATAAATATGATTTAATTATTTTCATGAAGTTATACTAATCAGAGTTCGATTACATTTGTGCTTTGAGGTAAAAATTATTCAATTAATTAAACAAAATGTCTAATTGGGCTAAGCTAAAAATAGGTTCTTTATAAATAGGCTGAATTACAATTGGGGTCGTTTAGAACTCCAACTAAGGTATCATTTGAAGCTTATTTATCGTTTTGGGTTCCTTTTCAGCAAGTAGGGTTCATTTTTGTTGCAGCTTCATTGGAACCAAAAGTGGTTTCCAATGAAAACCGCAGTTTTTTCTGTGTACTTTTGTGAGGGGTGAGGAGACCCGGTAAGAAAGAAATACATAGTTTTGTAAAAGGCGACTTATATTAAAAAAGCACCCCGAAAAAAAGTAATTTAAAAACGTACTGCAACCTCCTGTTCATGCAATCTGGCAACTTCATTTTATAGGCAAGCTACAGATGAATGTAATTCGAAAATATGTTGTATTCAGTGTATTAAATTCAAAATTTTCACTTCAGCACCGAAGAGGCGCGCTAGCAGCAAATCATGGCACGGTATGTTGGAAGCGCCCACTCTTGTATACGCCTATTTCTTCCAAACGAAAAGTTTCTTTTTTAAGGCTATTCAAAAACAATCGATGATGTCGGAATTCGTCAACACTCGATATTAATAATTATTTTCAATAAGCCGAGGATATATTTTTATTAAAAATAAATAAATATAATTATCTGATATTTTTTAAATCGAAGAAGTCTAAGCTCAGTTATTGACATTTGAACTTCGGCGTGCATAGACAAAAGTGGAAAATTTGGGCGCCTGCACTTAGGCAACCAGTTTCTCTATTCCTAGGAGTTTACACCAAGCCTTAAAGAACAATGATACTACAAGATATAGGAATTGGAGCATAATCCCAGTACTTTCAATTTTTATCTGGTATCACTTCATAAATAATGCCCTTTATATATTAATTATTTATTATCAATTACTTAGAGACAGTATAGCGCCATTAATAATTTCTACACGGATTTTTTTTTTAAATAGAAATACCTTAAGATGTGAAAATTTCGTGATTTGATTCTTTAATATTTAATACATTGAAATATATACTCGTAAGCACATGCTGTAATGAATAAAATCTCTTTTTATTCTACAAATTAATTTGATAGAATGAAAATAAAAAACAATTAGAGAATAGCATTGTTATTATTGCAAAGTCCTTGTGCTTCACCGGTCGGTCCTTTCCCACTACTCTAACCATAAATTGAAAACTTTCAAAGTTTCATTTTTTTTAAATTAAAGCGTTTAAAATTAAGAAAAATATTAACTTTGATGAATTTAAATAAAATGCACAATTGTAAATATATCGCTATTTTTTAAATCTTGCAAGTTGTCCATTTTTAAAATTGAATAAGAATCATTTACAAATACAAAACTTTTAAAGTTAAAAAATGTCAACATTCCATGAAAATTCTATAAATTAAAAAATATAAAAAACAGAAGATAGTGCGTAATTTCGAATCCCAATGCATGAAATTGAACTTACATTTTTCTCCGTCCTATATACATGTATTTTTTAAGTTTAGAATATGAAACTTTTTCGTGTTATTTTATTTATCTGTAAGTTTTCTGCAGAGTAGAAGGATTTTAAAATGCGTTCAATTGTTTCTGACCACTCGGGATAATTCTAATATTATAATTATTTTAATTCAAATTAATGCTCTAGTGTACTTTTTCCATATTACAACTTTGCTCAATTTAATACACAATTGCCTTTTCCGGATACAATTCGCCCTGATACAAAAACCCTCGCTTGAGATAAATTGAGTAAAAGTTAAGAAGTGATGACACTATGGAGAACAAAAACTGTTATGAAAATGCTCGACAGTGTATCTTCTTATACTGTAGGTAATCGCCCACATTAAGATAACCCCTATGACTCAGTTCAGTGAATTTTAAAACGTCGCGAATTTTACGGATCTAGATTATCACTCGGCATTCAACATTCGATACGCAAGCCACGTTCGCCGGGGAGTGCGACGGCGTTGAGAGGGGTGACACGTAAAACGGAGTGAGAACATTCTTTCGAGTTTTATTGCCCCCAACATCGCCGATTCGCCACGCTCTCCTACGCCGTTCAAAAATCCGACTTGATTAAATTTTTGATCAAATTACTTCGAGTTAAATAAACATCCCACTGCTCACGAGTTTGAAAAAGCAGTTGCCAACCCCCAGCCGTGATGTTACAACCCTCTTTTCCGGTTTCTTTCCGCCTAAAGAAATTCCTTTCGATGTTCAACTATAAACTTAGACATGAATTTAGAATTGATAAATCGCTGAATAAAAAGAATAACTTTCAACAGAGTCTGAAAATTTTCAGTACTCTTTTTTATAAGTAGATCAAACCGTTTTAGTCAGCCATTTCGGTAAATCTTTTATGGCATATTAAACTCATCTTCCCCCATACTGAATTTTTGATAGAAGACATAAAATTGGCCAGTATGGAAAAAATATTAGTATGTAAGTATGAGATTCAATACTTGTTAATATAATTCCTTTCCATAAAGGTGTAATTTAAAATTGCACTCCTATAAATATAAATCCTATAAATAAATGGTACTCCCTAGCTTAAGAATTTTTTTTCCGTCATATTACTTTAATTTTATCGAAGAATAGTATATATATATATATATATATATATATATATATATATATATATATATATATATATATATATATATACATATAGAGGTGGTATCA
>JAAAKG020138465.1:0-12628 GCA_010014905.2 Druon quercuslanigerum
TTAATTGTGTAGATTATATTTTTATTTTTCTGTCGGTGTCTTGGTGGGGGTGGGGGGGTGGTGGGGGGGGGGGGGGGGGGGGGGGGAGGGGTTCAAAAGACACAGATAAAAACGTACTTAAAATGAAAATAATCCAGCTTTAATATGTTATACGAAACATAACATAGGATAGGAACACAAAATAAAAGAGTTTTTGTAGGAACAAAAAATAAAGTAGTTTTCGATTTAAAAAATAAATTTGCAGAGCAATACTGTACTATTTAAAGAAGTAAAATCACTATATCACAGCCAATGGTTCATCTGAGTCAGATTATGCTGTTAGTTTGGGCGAATTATGCTTTTTTATGCTTGTTTATTTTAGAACGCCGAAGTGTCAGGGATGTAAGAAGAATAATACTTTTCGCTCTAGGTTGACTTTGGATCATTTATGCTGTTATGCTCAAGCATGAAGTTGGTATCTCTAGTGATATTATATTGATCCTGCAATGCAACAATGTCTCTTGACAGAACTGACCAATTGCTTAACCTTTGAATTTGCAAATCGCATATACATGAAAGTTAATGAATCTGCAATAGCAGAAAATCAATTAGAGTCGTAGGGTATCGATGGACTCATGCTCGGAGGAAGCGCGCCTAATGAACAATCAAACGCTTTCAGAACACGAAGTTTTAAATGATAGTTAATCGCTTATTTAAATCTCTGACAATTAGAGACTTGGGTAATCATAAACCTGCCCTAAGTTTCAGCCTTTTACCACCTACGCAAAGCGTAACATTTTAAATATTTATATACAAAGTTTGAAAGATAAATTAAAAGACACACGAGATTATAAGGTTTTCGTAGAAAACTTTTAAAAACAACTAAAACTAATCGAAACATGGAAAAGAATTTGATTTTACTGATATAATAACTGAACGAAGAAGTAGATAGGCGAGTATATACTGAAAGTACATTAATTTCACATCTTTCCTAATTTAGGGCCGATTTCACCAACTCTGATTAAATCCATGATTAACTAATCATAATTATTTTTTAATCAATGACTAAATGTGCGTTAACCAGCGATGCGTTCTACCGAACATTTTCAATCTCTGCTTAGCTAATCGTATACTCTGTTCGCAGTAAAGTCTAGTTTCTACGTCTTTCTGTTGTAACGGCGACTCTAATTGGTTAAAACGCCATCATATGATAAGACGCCCAAAGTTTAGAAAATGTTCAACCATATTTCCTGCCTGTATACTGGACTCACTGCACTTGCACTTCAATTTCGGATTTATGTTACTTTAATCACTGATTAAACACCATAACCAGACATTATTGGGCGGTTAAGTTAATCGATGATTAACTTCCCTTCATCATGATTAAAAGAATGTTGGAATGCTAAGTATTGATTAAATAAGGCTAATCAATAATTAACGATTTAATCAGAGTTGGTGAAATCGGCCCTTAATCAGCGCATTTTCAAATTACGTTAAAAAATAAGACTAAAAATGAAAAATACTATAATAATCCATTATCACTTCGAATTAAAAAATTTTAAGTAAAATAAAACCCCACTTATCTCAAAATCATCACAGGTTTATATAAGTCTATATAAGAATTGATGAGCTGGATTTCGAATCAAGCAATTTTTATAATTATTTTATTAAGTATATTATGGTTTCATTTTATTTAAACCATACTTAACCGTATCTATGTATACTTTTAGGTACTTTTATTGGAAGCTGGTATCGAAGAGCCAAAAGTAGCCGATGTGCCTGCCTTTGCTCCTATGCTTCAAGGAAGCAACATCGACTGGATGTATCGTACGCAGCCAGAAAAAAAATCTTGCCGTTCCAGAATAAATGGGGGTTGCAGTTGGGCTCGTGGAAAAGTAAGCAATGTTTATTTTAAAGAAAGAATATTATTCTGTCTACTTAAAACATATTTTACATAATTGCAATTCACTGAAATAATTGAAAGTATTTTTTTAATTTTCAGGTAATGGGTGGTTCAAGTACAATTAACTATATGATATATATCCGAGGCAATCCTCAAGATTATGACACGTGGGCTGAAATGGGAAATCCTGGTTGGAGTTACAGGGAAGTTCTCCACTATTTCAAGAAATCAGAAGACAATGAAGATGAAGATGTAAGAAAACTGGACGCAAAATTGGGTGCAAAATGCAAATAGACCTGTATCACTAACAAAAATTTCTCTTAACAACCTTAAATGCTTTCAGATTGTTCACAAGAGTCCCCATTATCATGGAACTGGCGGATATCAAACAGTAGAGCGATTCCCCTATACAGATCCAAATTCATTGGTGCTAATCAAAGCCTGGGAGGAAATTGGCTACAACAAAATAGATGCCAACACAGAAGAGCAAATTGGAGTTATGAAATTGCAAACTACATCAATACATGGACTGCGGCAAAGCACAAATGGTGCATTCATCAGACCCATTAGGAAAAAGAGATCTAATCTCTTTGTTGAGACACAAGTTCATGTAACAAGGATCCTCATTGATCCAAAATCAAAAAGAGCTATGGGTGTGGAGTTCATGGATACAGTGACTGGATATACGAAAACAGCCATGGCTAGTAAAGAAGTTATTATTTCAGCTGGCAGTATCAATTCTCCAAAAATTCTTAAACTTTCTGGAGTAGGACCAGCCGATGAACTTACAAGTCATGGAATCGAGGTGATTTATGACTCTGCAGTAGGAAAAAATCTTCAGGACCATGTGACTATGAATGGATTGGTAATTGATTTGAATAATAAAACAATCAAAATGACTGATCTTGAGCAAATGCAGACTGATATTTATGAATTTCTGGATACAAAAAAGGGTCCTTTATCTTCAACAGCAACTGTCCAAGTTGGAGCATTTGCTCAGACGAAATATGAAACAAGCTACAAAGCTCCGGATCTTCAGTATACCTTCGATGGAAACAATATTTACGATTTTCTTTCTAACGATATGGCTGCTGAGATTAAGGTACTGCCTTTGACTTATTACGATTCAATCAACATCAAGCCGATTTTACTTTATCCCAGAAGTAGAGGATTCATCAGGCTGAATAATACAGATCCAGTTTGGGGACCACCTCTTATTTATCCCAGATATTTTACATCTAGGCCAGACTTAAATATTATGATTGAAGGCATCAGAATTGGTCAACAGTTATTCCAAACAGATACTTTCAGAAAACATGGTTGGCATATGGTTGATGTTCCACTACCACCTTGTCAACATCATATTTTTGACAGTGATGAATATTGGGCTTGTGTTTTGATGGAATTTACTGGAACAATATATCATCCTACAAGTACCTGCAAGATGGGACCAAAAGAAGACCCAGAAGCTGTTGTTGATCCGAGGTTAAGAGTGTACGGAGTGAGGAATCTTCGAGTTGTCGATGCATCTATCATGCCAGCTATTGTCCGAGGAAACACGAATGCACCAACTATTATGATTGCTGAGAAAGCTAGCGATATGATCAAGGAGGATTGGCATGCGAGCTGAAATCTGATATCAAAATTATAATCATTATATTGAAATCCTGAACTTAAAACTACGATTATAGACGTTAGAGGATTAAAAAAGCGTCAATCTATTACTCGCTTCTTCCAAAGTTGTTTTAGTTAGATAAAAATGTTAAAAATTATGTTGCATAATTCGTTACTCAAGCAGCGGGTGTTCCTATATTTAATATATTCGATTATTATTATTTTATGTAAATTGACGTTATTGCACATCCAAATATTTTAGTTGTCAATTTACAATTATTAATCTACAAAAGCAAAACTTTAGAAAGAAATAGTACGCAGTTAAACTATATTTCTACTCGATGATGCGATCTTAGAAATTATAACTAAATTGCAAATGTAACCTAAGTCGATTGTTCAAATTTTACCAACCAAAATAATGGGTTTGAAAACCATTTCTAATAAGTAGTCAAATGCACTGTAATATATCAATATTTATATTTTTTTAAATAGAAATATATTCCGAAACATGATAATTCAATCAAATAAATTGCATACGTTTTTTTACTAAACATTTTTGTTGTCTTTTATGATACCAATTTCTGTACTAAGGCTAAAAAAAAAATAATAATAATACTACACAGAAAAAAGACCCAGCAACAACATGATTTTGTTGAGCAGTTAGGATTATTCTTACCAATATTTGGTTGCGACTACCAAAAAAGTAATTAGAGTTTAAAAAAATTTATTTGGCTCAAACGAAAAAGTTTATCAAGCACTTTTTGTTAAGTGTACCAAAGACTTGTATTGAGCGTATCAAACACCCAGCCCAGTAATAATGTAATGTTTAATTGTATTATTATAAATATCAATTTGTCCAAAATATTATTCTTAATGAAATGTCGCAGCAGTGTTGCAGATCGAATTTATTTTTCAAATAAATAACGCGGGAGTTCCTGATGAATCAAAAAATCTACACCTCCTTTTCCACATTATTCCCTTCCTCACCGAGTGAATCATACCTACACCAAAAGGACAATGGAATAACATTATAAAAATAATATAAATTGATGCAAACCTTTGCAAGAGATAATTGACATCGACTTTTTCTTGGACAGCAGGCTTTTTTCCGGTTGTGATAAATATAACCAATCAAGATAGCTTGTTTTTGGACCCAGAAAAAATGTCAATTTGGGAAAATTATTACTTAAAAGCATGCAATTCATTTTGCGCAAAACTTTTTATGTTACAAATTATTTAGATAGTACTTCCATGCTGATGAAAATATTTTTTTGTACAAGGTAATTCATTTTAATCTATAGTCCCAAATATCTTCTAAAATACTTTATCTACGAAGAAATGGTTCGGGCAAAGGTTGACCGGAACCGAGGGGGACATCTGACTGTACCATCAATTTTGACCTTGAGGTCAATTTTCAAGTTCAAATGGAGGTGAAACCCTTTTCTTAAATGAGAACCCTTATTTTTTACTGCGAATTTGAAAAGAGCGAAAAATTTCACGTCAAAAATGACTCATGGAAACATGGTTTTTGTTTACCTCGAAAAACCAAGATAATTCAGAAAAAGGGCATCTGGTCGTTTCTCAGACATTTGACCTTAATTTTTTACCTTTCCAAGGTTTACAAAAACCATTTTTCCACAGGTCATTTTTGAAGCGAAATTTTCCGCTTTTTTCAAATTTGCAGTCAAAAATAGAGGTTCTCATTTAAGAACAGGGTTTTACCTCCATTTGAACTTGAAAATTGATCTCAAGATCAAAATTGATGGCACAGTCAGATATCCCCCTCAGTTCTGGTCAACCTTTGCCCGAACCATTTCTTCGTAGATAAAGTATTTTAGAAGATATTTGGATGATCTGATTAGACTTTTATTATTATGTTTTTGAAAGCTGTTTTAATGTACTTTTAGACTATTATCAGGATATATTTTTTAAAAAGTTAAAAAAATTTTCTTTGAAAATAAAAATTGAAATTGATTTTTTAAAAAAAAGCATACTTAAATTATTTCTATTTCAAAAAATAGCTTTTTTTAACTCTTTGAAATCATGTAGAATAAAAAGTAAGCCGGAAATTTTTTCTTGCTCAAATTTAAATTTTGACGTTCATTATGAATGAAATAATCGATTTGAGATGAGATGTATAACGTAACTTATATATTTCTGAATAGTAAATCATGATAATAAAGTTAAATATAATTTTAAGGCACATTAGATAATTTAGGCACAACCTAGCACATGCTAGGTTGAAAGTAAATCTTTTACAATGACCTTTAAACTATTCCATTTTTGGTAAAAAATTGATCTATTTCAGGTGAAAATTAAACTATTTGGTTAAAAAATTTTCTTTCGTAGTTGAAAGTTCAAATTTTTTATTTAAAAATCAAGTAATTTATTTAAAATAAACTTTCATGGTGAAAATTCTACTGCTTTTTAGAAAAGTCGTCTTTTTGCTTTGAAAATTAAACTTCTTAGTTTAAAAGTCATATTTTTGAATTAAAAATTAGACTTTTTTCAGGTAATTTGTTTTTTTTTTGCTTTAAAATTAAATCATTTCACACAAAGTGAATGTATATTTTTCAAGGCTTCCGTTTCCGTTCCCGATCGCGAAGTACTCCTTTATGTCAAGTGGTCGTTTTTTGGCATTCGTTAAGGGAATACGGGTGAATAGATGCAGAAACGGCAGAGCGTAGGGTGATCGAGTGTTAAGGAATAAGGGTGAGTGAAGACAAAGGTCTAAATCGTGAAAGTCTGTGGTTTGAAGTGAGAATTTGGAGTGTGTGAAATCGTTGAGGTTAGGAGTAGGAAAATAGTCGCGGGGTAAGGGGGGCAAGAGTTAGGTGATTAAGGCGGGAAACGTCACAGAGCTTTGGGTGGTAAGGTAGGATGCCGATGACACGAAGTCCACAAACTGGCGACAGAGGGCAACAGCTACTGGACGATCGCACAGAACAGCAAGCAGTAGTGGCAACAAGAGAGGAAGTTGCTGAAAGTGTGCGCAGTGGGAGAAAGGGGGACGTTGGTCGCAGTGACAGCAGCGACGAGGAAAGGTACGATCAGTCGACCAGAGGAAATGTTAGCGAGAAAGGATTCAGGGTCGTGCAAACAACGCGGAGGGCCCTCAAACCTACAGCGTCTGAACAAGCTAGATAGCGCAGGTTCGAATATGAGTCTGGACGAATGGCAAAAAAAGGCAAACGCGACTAGCACTGAAAGGGAAGATAAAAGAAAAAGAGAGGTAGGGGACGATGTGTTAGAAAGGGGGTCAAAGATAACAAGAAAGTGAAAATTAACAGGAAAACACGAGAAAGAGAAAGGAGTGATGGGGGGATATTTGAAAAACTAGAAGCTCTCACAAAAGGAATAAGAGAATAAACAAGAAAAAAATTGGACGATATGAATAGGGATATGAACAGGCAGAAAAACGATGTAAGGGGGAAGTGAAAAAGGTCAGAGAAAAGTGGTAAGAATGGGACAAACGATGGAAGGAGGAAAAAGACAAGGTTTGGGTTAAACTAGAGAGCATAGAGAGTAGACAGGGTGAGGTGAAGGAACAGAGAAATAGTGAGATAAAACAGTTGGAAGAACGGTTAAGCAATTTAGAAATTAGGAATCAGCGTTTGGTGAAACAAACAGAGAATGAGGAAACAGAGAAAGGGAAAGAACGTGCAAAACGAAAATGAAAGACTGAAGAAAAGACTAAGTAAAATTGAAAGAAGATTGGAAGGGGGAGAAAGGGCAAAGAGGACAAATAACGTAGTAGTTAAGGGGTTGAAAGTGGAGAGTGAAACAGGCGAACTGGAAATAAAAAATCTCTTGCGAGACATTAGAGTGCATGTAAGGGAAGAAGGAGTTAAGCGAATAGGAGGGGCGAAGGAAGGAAAAGAAGGAATGTTTCTATTAAAAGTGGGGAGCGAGGAGGAGAAAAAGAAAATTATGGAGGGAAAAAAATTCTTGAGGAGAGGAAAAGGAGATGGGAAATAGAGCAGAGGACTTGGGTGGAGAGGAAAAAGGAGCACATAGTATGGATTGGGACAGACAGATGATGGATTAATAAGGGGGAGTGGTGCTGGGACGAAGAGTTAGAAAAAATAAAGGAAAAAGGAAAAAGTTTAGAGAAAGGTTAAGGGGAAGGAGACGAAAAATAATCTAGAAAAAACAGCGGGGTTTTCAATCGGCGAACGTGAGAAAAGTGAGGAGGAAAGAAGAGGGAAGGGTAAAGAGAAACATGAAAATAGCTTTCTACAATGTGTCAGGTTTGAAGAAAAAGAATACAGGATTTTCGGGGGAGTTAGAAAAGTGGGATGTTATTATGATGAGTGAAACCTGGGCAGATGAGAAGGACTGGAAGGGGATAAAAGGCTGTTGCCGAAAGGTTATCTGTGGACAATGCAAGAAGCAAGAAAAGAACACGTTAAAGGGAGAGGGATGAAGCCTGAAGGGTATTAAGGAGGTGGATGGAGGAAAAGAAGGAAGAATTGGTTTTTATAGGAGTGGACTTAAATGCATGGACTGGCGAACAGGGGGGTGGGATTTGTGATAAACAAAAGGATGCATATATAAGTAACTCCAAACATAGAGAGACGGACCGGGAGGGGAGGAAGTTACTAGACGCGATAGGAGAAACAGGATGGTTTATATGTAATGGCAACTTGAAAGGAGAGGAGGGAGGGGAGATCACATTCATAGGAAAGGGAACAACAGTAATAGACTACATCTTGGCTGAAGAAATAATGCGGCATATGATAGGGAGTATGGAGGTGGGGAATGAGTTAGGGTCCGAGCACTTCCCGGTCATAGCCACACTAAAAGGGGAGAAAGGAACAAGAAAATGGGAATCTGGGAGGTAGATAAATTAAAAGATTTTAAAAAAAAGATGGAAAAGGAGAATTTTATGTATGAAAAAGAGGAGGGAGTAAACGCGTTAATTGAAAAGTTGAAGGGGTCGATTGAGAAGGTAAAGGATGAGCTAGGTACTAAAGAAGAAAGAGTAGGGGTAAAGGGAGGCTGGTGGGACAAGAGATGCTGGGAGAGTAAAGAGAGGATGAAAGAGTATGTAAGAAAATGGAGAAAAGGGGAAATGGAGAAGGAGGAGTATACCAGGAGAAAAAGAGAACAGGAGAAGATGCTGGAAAGTAAAAAACAAAGGGGGAAGGATGAATATAAGGCAGAAGTAGAAAAGGCGATCAAAGAATACCTTCTTCACCCTATCGGGTGTGGGATGTGATAAATAGGGATAGAGGGGAAAGAAAGCATGTAAATGAAGAAATATAAATGGAAGAATGGACGGATTATTTCAAGGGTCTATTAGGGGGAGAGCAAAATAAGATCAAAGGGGAAGAGAAAAGGATAGTCCAAGGAGAAGTGGAGGAAGGGTATGAAATAAAAAGAGAAGAAGTGGATTAGGCAATAGATAGGCTAAAAAGAAACAAGGCGACAAAAGAGGATGGGATGGAGAACAAAGCGATTAATTATAAAGGAGAAGAGTTAGGGATGGGATGTGGAATATCTGCAACAACATCTGGAATGGAGATGGGTGGCCGGAAGAGTGGGTGACAGGACTGGTGATACCGCTTGTCAAGAAAGGGGAAGGAAATAAGGTAGAGGAATACAGAGGGATCACTCTCATGCCAGTCGGCTTTAAAATATCTGCAGAAATCTTAAAAAAAAAGATTGGAGAGTAAAATAGAACGAAAAGAAAGTATCCTACACAATCAGACGGGATTTTGAAAAGGGATGGGAACTATAAACAACGTCTACGTACTTAACTATTGAGTTAACAGAAATTTAGGGAGAAAGAAATATAAAGTAGTCGCTTTGTTCGTTGATTTCAAAACAGCGTTTGACTCAGTGAACAGAAAAGTGCTATGGCAGGTTGGCAGGTTGGTGGAGAGGATAAAAGAAATTTATAGTGAACCCAAGATTAGGGTGAAGATAGGAAAGAAAAGAGGGCAGGTTTTCTGGACAGGCAGAGGTCGAAGGCAAGGGTGCCCGTTGAGTCCGCTACTATTTAAATGCTGCTGGCAGACTTAGAGGAGAAGTTAAAGGAGAAAGGAAAAGGAGGAGCGGTCTTGGGAAATAGCAAACTATGCTCTCTAGCTTATGCGGACGATGTAGTTCTGTTAGCAGATGATAAGAAGGGAATGAACCTAATGATGAGATCTTCGAAGAGTAATGTGGGAGACAAAAATTTGACGGTGAACGTAGATAAGACAAAGGTGCTGTGCTTCAGAAATAAAAAGAGAAAAATAAATTACGTTTGGAAAATGAACGGACAAAAAGTGGAAGTTGTAGAGGAGTTCTGTTACCTAGGTTTTTGGTTTAAGGCAGAAGGGGAAAACAAGCTGCAGGTGAGGAAAATAATTAAATATGCGAGTAAAGCCATGGGCCAAGTATGGGGTATAGGGAAGAGAAGGTATAAGGACGATTGGAGATTGAGGGTCTGGTTGTTTGATGCGTTGGTCTGGGCGGTGTTGTGTTATGGAGTAAGAGATCTGGAGATGGAAGGAACATAGGAAAGGTGAAAGCATGCATGAGCGATTTTTGAGATGGGTAATGGATGTTAGCTGGAGTTTCCCCGGATACATGTAAAGGGAAGAATTAGTTAGGAAGAAATAGTTGAATACAAGTAGTTGTTAAGTTAGACTAAGGATGGATTTGTAAATATACGTACAGGAAGCGAAAGCCCTCAAACCCGTAAAAGGGAGAGATTGAACATACAGACATATAATTTTTTTTAAATTCGTCTGTTTTGGTCGATAAATCATCTTTTTGGTTGAAAATTCGATAACTTTGTAAATAATTCGTTTTTATTATTAAAATTTGGTTTGCCGGAAAATTGAACTATTCCATGTTTGGTTAACACTTTATTATGTATTTTGGATAAGTTTAAAAATCGTATTTTTTAATAGAACATTAGTTTTCTTGGTCGAAAATTCAACTTTTTGGTTGAAAATTTAACTGTTTTGATGAACATTCGTTTTGATGAAAAATGATATTTTTCTTTAAAAGTTCAAATTTTTTATTGAGAATTTAAGCATTTCATTTCAAATTAATTTTTGTGGTGTAAATTCTACTGTTTCTGGAAAAGTAATCTTCTTGATTTGAAAAGTAAACTGCTTGGGTGAGCAGTCATATTTAAATTATTTTTTAATCCAAAAATTTAACTATTCCATGTTAAGTTGAAACCTTATCCTATGCATTCAATAAGTCGAAAATTGATATTTTCTATAGAATATTTAATCCTCTCGGTCGAAAATTCATCTTTTTGGTTGAAAATTGTTCTTTTTATAGTGATTTTTTCAGTAGAGTTTATATCTGAAAATTCAACTATATGTACCTTTTTTAGTTGAAACTGTACCCTTTACTGTACCCTTTACTTTACCCTTGTACTGTATAAATTTCAAATTCCACTGTTGGATATAAAATTAATGTATTTTGATACAAATTCGAAGTTTTTGGGTAAAAAAAAATTAAAAAAGAAAAGAACCGAAGTCAATTTTTGTTGCGGGTAATTTTGAACTAGATAAAGTTCAATTTTTGTGCATCGAAACCAAACAAGATTCAACAGATTGTTAACAGGTAAAGTTGACTAGGAAATCGCTGTAAAGATTTCATTTTATTTATTTCTGTGAATCTTCTTTTTTTAAACTTGAACTTTTTAGTTCAAAGTTAAACTGTTTGGTTAGAAATTCATATATTTGGTTGAAAATTCGTATTTTGGGGTAGAAAAGTATTCTTCTTTGTCGATACTTTAACTTTTTGGTTGATAATCTTGTTTAAAATTGATAATTTTTATTAAAAAATTATCTTTTTTGTTAAAGATTCATCTTTTCTGATTTCAAAATCTACTGTTTTTCAGAACATTTGATTTACTACTTTAAAAACTTAATTTTATTTAAATAAAAATATAATTTAATGATTGCTTTTACTAATTTATTATTTACTTATTTCTAGGGGATATTTATGGGAAGGTTCACAAACCAGGAAATCAGCTGGCAAGAGACGCTTAACTTTAACTTAGTAATAGTTCATTAGTATCACTTTTTAGATTAAGGTTGAATATCATATAATTTCTATATAATAAGTTCTATTTAATAAAAAACTATGCATTTATATCTAATTTTTTTAACGAATCTTAACCCATACATAATTAATTTATAATTTATTTATTTTTAATTTATGCAATGTTTTTGAATACCATGTTGAATATTTTATACTCTATATCTGAATGATTTGCAGTTTTTCAGATGATCGAAACCCGAAACACTTCCCTGCATTATTATGAATCGTCGTGAAATCATTAAAACTATCAACTATCCATCCATCCATCCATCCAACCATCCACCCATCCATCCAAACATCCATCCATCCAATCATTCATCTATCCATCTATCCATGCCACGAGTTGGAAATACCATGGTCACAATTTTTATAAAACGAAGTTTATACTTTTTTCTCTAAAATACCAGAAAAATATCTACTCGATCTTATTTCTATACAAAAGCACAACCACAAACGAAGTCATTTAATAAATTCCGTAAGGAGTTATTAGAAAAAAGTCGAAATTCCAGTATGTTCGTAAATTATAAATATATTCCGATATATTGAACATTTTTCAACTTTCTTGAGCTAATTTTAAACATAAATTTCCCTAAAATTTTCGTCAGTACAGAATATATTGTAATAGTTCACGAACTGAATGAAAATTGAAATTGTTTTTTAATAACTCCTTACAGAATTAGCTCCATGACTTAGTTTAAAGCTGATTTTTAAAAATAATTTCGGTATTTTGTATGATATTTTACACACAAAAAATGGTAAACTTTGCTTTACAAAAATCATGATAATTTTAGAGAATTCCAAACAAAGCCCGCACTCACTTCTCAGACTGCAGGATGGCACTGTATAAATTTAACTATATTCACACAAACAAAACTTTTTAGGTATAATGCAAAAAAGAAACCTAAGATAAAATTTCTTTCAAAACATTTTCGAATGAGGGCATACGATAATACCAGCAGAGATATGATATTAAAAAACATGTAACAAAAAAAATTGCAGGCGTTAATGAGGTCAATGCCTCAGCTGTTCGTAAATTGGCTTTAAATTATTGATTTCATGCACTTTGTACGAACT
>JAAAKG020138466.1:0-12628 GCA_010014905.2 Druon quercuslanigerum
AATAACGTTAGACAATTTTCAAACGCTTCGTTTATCGAGGGAATTTTAAGTAAGCCTAAGCTTCCAGCAATAAAAATTCTTAGTAGGATAAAATTAAGTTTTCTGAAAAGTTTTTCCCTAATTGAATTATTCGTTAACAAAATAGGATTATGCAAATAGCATTGACCGAGCACTTGAGGGGCGATAACTTCGGAGCCTGGTTACACCACGCTATTTAGCCCCTTAGAATACAACTATGTTGTGAATTGTGAATTTGTGAATTGAAAAAAATAAAAAACTACTATAAAAAATCATTGAATTCATTATATTGAGAATGAATTTAGATAAAAAGATCAAGGGAGTTCAACAGAATTTTACAAAACTTTAATAATTCAGGATGAACTTATAAGATTTTAGGGTGAATTAAAAAAAAATTCAAAAGAATTTCAAAGAGTTCAAAAGGTATCAGGAAATTCATCCGAATTCAGGGTAAATCCAACTATTGTCCATTTAATAAAAAAATACAAAATATTTCATTGATTTCATACAAATTAAAGCAAATTTAAAATAATTCAAAGAAATGCCAGAGGATTTAGAAAGAATTAAAAATGCAAACAAATTCAAATAATTCAGGATACATAATATGAATTTAGAGTGAACTTCAAATAAATTCAAATCAATTGAAATAAAACAAGAAAAAAATGGCATTGGTTTTAGTTGAATTAAATTAAATTTAGAAGAATTCAAGGGAATTTAAGAGATTTTAGAAAAAATTCAAAGAGTTCAGGTTATTGAGAAGAATTGAGAGTTTGTATTACGCAAGTATTAAACTTCTCTTAAAATTGAGAGAACATTGTATTTGGCAAATAAATCTATAAATATTGAAAATAAATAACTGAAAAAGTAGATGTTTTGTTCGCTAGAAACTCTAACTGGAGATAGAAAAATAAATAGAAACAAAGAAAATAGAGCTGATAACATTAGTAAGGTAAAGAAAAACAAGGTATTTATACGTACACTTCCTTTAAAAAAATAAAAATTGAGTGATAAATTTCAAATAGTAAGGATGTTTTTAGTATAAAGTTGAGAAGCACATGACTCAATCTTTAACTTAATTTATGAAATCAAAAAAGGTAACCACATTGCTAAGTCTAACAAATTTTGGAAACTAAATATAAAATTTACTGTAGAAAGAGTAGTTTAAGAAATAAATATTTATTCAGAAATAGTTGATCTAAGTTCTCCATTTTACTTTATTTTTAGAAATTAGCCGTAGTGTTTATTTACTCTCTATAATACTGTGTCGTTTTATTATGTTCTTTATAAGATTGTCTATGAACTCTATTTATGCTGTTTTTAGAAAAAGTATTCAATATATTCTAAACAATTTTTATCTCATTAGTAGTATAATTACTAACAAGTTTACTTTGAATAAAAAACAGTAAAATGAAGTTCTACAAAACTTTCAAAAGAAAAATAAGTTATTGGTAGATTATTAAACTTTTTGATTGAAAATAAACTTTTTTGTTGAAAATTCATAATTTTGGTTAAAAACTCAATTACGTATATATAATGTAAGGTATAAATATTTAATGATTTTGCCCTAACAAAAAAAAATTGCTTGTGGTTTGGTGTTCAAGTTTTAACTTAATAGTGTAAACAAATAAATAGACTAAAATAATTTCAGTCCAGAGGCGAGGGCTGTGGTCCAATTATGGTAAAACTTTTTAGAAAACTTAATTATATTTTACCAAGCATTTCTATTGCTGGAAGTTTGGGCTTACTTAAAATTCCCTCGATAAACGAAGCGTTTGAAAATTGTCTAACGTTATTTTGATACTGATTGCCAAAAAAATTTATAACTTTCTTATTTAACAAAATCAATAAATTATAAATCGCAAATTATCTTAAGAACAGTTTGAAGAACATTGTAATTAATTTTTATCTTAAAATTTAAAGAACTTTGTCTTTCGGAGCGAGTTGAAATCAAATTATTTAGTGAATTTGCTGGTCTGAAAATTAGGGTTTTTTATTTTTTACAGAAACGGTAAAAGATACAACTTTTTTATCGATTGAAAAAAGATGCGCAATGAAATTTTCTACAGAATGATGTTTGAAAAAGTTAAATTTTCGAAAACTGATTTGCAAGTCATCAGGGGCCAACTCGAGCGGCCTGAAGCGGCTTGGCAAATTTTATGCGTGGTTATAGAATCCGGAGTTTCAATTGTACAATTCCAAATGAAAGCAGTAGTTGTAATATTTCTTTTGAATATCCCTTCGTAAAATAACCTTTCTGAAATAACAGCTTATTGTGAGGCAACGACGGTGATTCGCGGATAAGATTATCGGCGTGAAATATTGTGGACATTTCATTCGACTTGATTATGCATTGAAGGAGAAAGAAACGAAGGGAGTAAGTGAATAATGTGACGTGGGATCGAGTGATGGACGAAGAATGAAGGGTGGTTGTGGCAGAAAGTGGAAGAGGGCGGGGGGGGGGGGGGGGGGGGGTTTGTTGTTTTGGGGGGCCTTGGGCCCCGCGGGCCGGGGGCCGGGGCTCGTTTCCCCAAGGGAATCGTTGCCCCAGGACCCCCCGCATAACTTACGCATAAATTACAAGGTCCCCCGGGGAAGAGAGAAACAAGCGTATTGGCAACACTAATTGGCACTAGTTATCCCCTAACGATGCTAATTTACTTTTTACTTAAAGTTCTTAGCCCCACGACTCCTTACGTCTTCCTCCCCTTTTGCTATTTCCTCCTTTTCTTTGCTCTTGCTCGTACATTGCATGTTCTTTTCCATCCTTATTATGCGACTAATGGATTCCTGGGGAAGGACTCTTTCGAGAACTTCCTCTCTCACACTTGATAAACCGTCGAGAGAAAAAAACGTGTCGACAAGCCTTTCTGCATTTATAAGTTGGTACACTTTTAAATTTTAATTCAAAAAAATTGGTTTCAATTTAAGACTTAATTCTGGAATTTAAATACTTCGGTCCTAAATTAGGACAACTTTTACAGAACAATTAAAAGGGTGTAATCATTTTAAAAATTCTGAAAACAGTACATTTTTTAACTATCTTGTCTCAAATGTCAAACAAAAAAAAAATGATCTATTTAAACCGAAAGTGACTAATTCCTAACCAAAAAATTACTAAAAGTGACTAATGTACGGCAATATGACAATGTTCTTTTGAATTCAAAAGAATTTGATAGAATTGAAGGATCCTTGGTAATTTTTAAGGAAGTGAGGATAAATTAGGTAAAAATTGAGTGAATTGAAAAGAATTTGAGGGAATTTAAGAGACTGAGAGGAAATTTATAAGAATTTGAATGAACCGAACAACACTTTGAAAATAAAAATATTTTCATTGAACTAAGAAAAATGGGAGTAAAAAGAATTAAGAACGAGTTTAACATAATTTAAGTTATTTAAAAATAAAATCAGGAAAAAAATGAATGAAATAAAATTTTAGTGAATTTAAAGAAATTCGAGGAAAATAAGAAGAATTCGATAAAACTAATAAAAAATTCATGTGAATTGAAAAAAGTACAAAACTACTATAAAAATCATTGAATTCATTATATTGAGAATGAATTTAGATGAAAATATCAAGGGAGCCCAACAGAATTTTATAAAATCTATAATAATTCAGGGTGAACTTAAAAGATTTTAGGGTGAATTAAAAAAAAATTCAAGAGAATTCCAAAGAGTTTAAAAGGAATCACGAAGTTCATCAGAATTCAGGGTGAATTTAACTATTTTCGATTTAATCTTCAAAAATCCAAAATATTGCACTGATTTCATATAAATTAAAGTAAATTTAAAATGATTCAAAGAAATGCCAGAGAATTTAGAAAGAATCAAAAATGCAAACAAATTCACATAATTCAGGATACATAATATGAATTTAGAGTGAACTCCAAATCAATTGAAAGAACGCAAGAAAAAGTGGCATTGGTTTTAGTTAAATTAAAGTAAATTTAGAAGAATTCAAGGGAATTTAACAGATTTTAGAAACAATTCAAAGCGTTCAGGTTAAATTGAGAAAAATTTAGAGTCAATTAAAAAAAATGCAAGTCAATTTACAAAAATCTTAAACAGTCCATTGAATCTAGTAAATATGGAGTAAATGTATGGAAAAAAACATCGAAAATATTTGATGAAGTTCAGTAAAATTGGAGGGAATTTAAAATAATTTAAGGGAATTTAAGACAATTCAGGGAGAATTCAAAGAATTTAAAGAAATTCCAGATAAGGTGATAGTATTTAACTATGCATTCCAAATATATTCAAATGGGTTAACCAATCCAAAATATTCCACTGATTTCAGTAAAATTGAAGTGTATTTATAAGAAATCATGGGAACTTAAGAGGATGCAGGAATGATTCGAAGAATTTAAAATAATTCAGGATAGATTATTAAAAATTCAGAAAGAACTCCAAACAAATTTAAATAAATTGAAAAAACCTAAAATATTCTATTAATCTCAGTAAAATTGATGTGAAGTAATATAATTTGAGGGAAATTAAGAGAATTAAAAAAAATCAAAGTATTCATAAGAATTCAGGAAAACTTCTTAATATTTCAGTATGAATTCCAAAATAATTCAAATGGATTGAAAAATATCCAAAATCTTTTACTGAGTTCAGTAAAATTAGAGTGAATTTAAAACATAATTTAAGGTAATTTAAGAGAATTCAGAGAGGATAAAAAACTTGGAGGAATTCAAGTTAGGTTAATAACATTTTACTGTGAATTCAAAATATATTTAAATAGGTTAGAAAAAAGTCAGGAAAGATTAATAAGAATTCAGGATGAACTTCAAAAAATTCAAATGAATTGAAAAAAATCTCAAATTTTCCATTGATTTCAGTAAAATTAGAGGAAATTTAATAGAACTGGAGGAAATCGAGAAAATTCAGTAAAGATTAAAAGGATTTAAAAGAAATGAGGATTAATGAATAACAATTCAGGGTGATTTCCGAATGAATTTAATAATATAAGTGAATGGAAATCCAAGAAAATTTCTTCGACTTTATATAAATGGGAGTGAATAAAATTTAATGAACAAGAATATAATGAAATTTATAAGAACTCAAAGTGAATTAAAAAAATTGAAAATCCAAAAAGAACAATTGAATTTAGTGTGATTCGAGGATTATCCACAGAATCCGAGAAAATTAAAAAATAGGTATAGACCTGATTTGAAGGGAGTTTAAACCTTAGTTTCTTTATTTTAATTTATTGAAAAAAGTGACCAAAGTGATGATTTCATTTAAAAAGGTGACCACAGTGACTTTATTTTTAATAAGTTATTAAAAAAGGAGTTGCGTAAAAAAACTGACTAAAAGTGATTGTTTGGCCGCAATAATCACATGTTAAAATAAAAATAAAAAGTTGTAATGCAATCTGAAAATGGTAAATTATTTGGAAATGAAAGAAACCGCGGTTATTATTTCTTTTTTTCCTTTCCTCTTTCCCTCGGAAAGAACAATTTCTTACACACTAGTAATGTGTGATTCGGTGTAATGTCGACGAGCTTGTGGTATGCGGCCAGAGGTCATACTAGGTTCAAGGCTATACAGCTCAGCAAAGATGTAAGTACCTATAATTTCACGTATGAGAATTGCAATTTACGAATAGCTCACATGAGTGGAATGGAGATTCATTCGAACACAGGCTTAGTTTCATTGACTACCTTCCTTATTAGTATGTATTTATTTATGCACTCAGAGAAGGAAATGACTCTTAATTTTTTTTTTAAAGTCCTGAAAATCATAGAAATTTATTTGCTTTCTTTGATTAACTAGCCAACAAGTACACGGGCTATGCGTGCCATTGTAAAGATACATTGCACTAAAAGTGGTCAAATGAGTCAAAAATATGTATTTTTAGTTAATTAAACACTTTGATTACAAGTACCAATACTTTAAACATGGCAATATATAAGCCCTATAAAAAAAGAAATAAATATTCGTTACCTTAAAATACTTGTCAATCTTAAAATCAATAACTTTTTCTGAAACACCACGAGATCTCTCAAAAACCCTTAAAAAAATGTCACATATTTTGAAAAAATTCAACCAATTTCTAAATACGTATTAATCAAGTGAACAATTTTGAAGGCTCGTGAAATCCCATACACCTTTTTGAAAACCTTAAAATAATTGAAAACTCCTCATAAATTTTCAAACTCTTGAAATTTCTTAAAAATCCTTTGAGTCCAATTTAAATCTTGTCGCCGATTTTGCAATCTCTAGTAAACTTGTGAAATTTCTTCAAATGTTTGAAAATCAATTGAAATCGTGCAAAACTCTTTGAAATAACTTGAAATATTTTGAAACTCCCTAAAAAAATTTTAACACATCGACAATTATTAAAATCTCTCCACATCCCTTGAAGTCTTCTAAAATTAGTTAAAATCCCTAAAAATCCTGTGCAATTTCCTGATAATAAAAATGGTATAGAATAAGAGGCAAATTTGAAATTATTAATTTAAAATTACCGAATTCATTAGTTTTCTGGTTTAACCCGCCTCAGCTCGCACACCGGAGTCAGACTGACCCCTAATGTGTCAGCTATGTTACGTCCAGACATGTGTGCAAGATAAAAGTTAAATAAATAATAGTGTTAAACTCACCTAATCTCTCCACGTAAAAAAAGTTTTCTTGTTAAAGATAGGCCTTGCTCAAGCAAGGATCAACAATAGGTCAAAAATGTTTGAAGATTGTTCAAGAATTACGATCTTGTGACCAAGTCCAATGCTAAACTTAAATGATTAGTCTATTAACACTAAATTTGACGGATTTTAAAGTTTAACATGGCGAGTTTCGTTATGACTAAAATATTACGAATGGTCTCTTTTTATCATTTCACATAAATTGGCCTAGTTTTAAGCGCTTTTTCGAAATAAAATTCATAATTAGTCTTGAACATGAAAACTGTACACATCATTCCGAAGGCAAGTTTCATAAATCTATTGAAACTTGTTTAAATCGATCTTTCCTATTTGAATAATAATATCTGACAGCCCCAAGTTCGATTGCTAGCTAATAACATTTTTTTTAGAATTTAACCAGAAAATTTTTAATTCTAAAGAACAAATGTCAGAAAGAGTTTTGACATGTGCAAATTATTTTAAATTCCTTGAGTCGGAGTCCAACCAAAAATCGCGAATCATTAGGCCGAACCTACCCAATGTCACTTTATACTTACTGACTTTTTTTCAAGGAATGCTGAGAATTCCAGGAATTCAGGAAATTTACGAAATTCAGGGAATTCAGGGAGTTCAATGAATTCACAGAATATGAAGAATTCAGAGGATTCAAGGAATTCAAGGCATCCTGGAAATTCCTGGAAGTCTGAGAATTGAAGAAATTCAGAGAATATGATTATCTAATTCAGATCATTCAAGGAGTTCAAGGAAAAACTTGAATTTCGGGAAATTCTGAAAATTCTGAGAATTCATAAAAATGTAAGAATACAAAGAATTCGAAAATATTAAGCAATTATAAAAACTCAATAAATTCAGATAATCACTTAAATTCTATGACTTATTTGAATTCTTATAATTTCTTCAATTCTCAAAATTTAATGAATCCTCAGTATTCTTTGATTTCCGCGAATTATCTGAGTTACTCATATTCTTCAAATTCCTTAAATTCTCTGAATTTCCTGCTTTCGCTCAATTCGTTGAATCTTCCGAATCCTCTCAATTCTCTGCATTCCCTGAATTCTTCAAATTCACATGAATGGTCTGAATTTCCTATATATCTTGAATTCTCTAAATTCCCTGAGTCCTCAGAATCCTCTGAATTTCCTGAATTCTTTAAATTCCCTGAATTGAAGGATTTTCCTAAATTCTTTTAATTCCCTTGCATTCGCTGAATACATTGAATTCGCTGACTGATCTGAACTCTGAATTCCTTAAATTTTAAGTATTCCTTGAATTCTATTCATTGCACGAATTCGTCGATTTCTTCGATTTCCTTGAAATTTATTAATACCTCGAAAGTAAGTGTGTGTAAAGTGATATTGTGTAGGATTGGCTTAGTCGTTCGCGTTTTCTGGTCGGCCTCAGGCTCACGGAATTTCTAAAATTTTGCACATTCAAAACTTGTTCTCCCATTTGTTTTTTAGAATTATAAATTTTCTGGCTGAAGTCTTAAAAATGTCTTTTATGTAACAATCGAACTCTGGGCTGTATAATATTATTCAAAAAGAAAATTTAATATATTTCTCAAACTTGCATTTGGAGTGATGCATTCAGTTTTGATGTTCGAAACAAATGATGAATTTTATTTCGAAAAATCGCTTGAAACTAAGCCAATTTATGTAAAATGATAAAAAGAGAGAAACAGTAAGTTTTTAGTCATACAGGAACTCTCTATTGTGATGGGACGTGACTACAAGCACGATTCATACACGTCTCATTCTTGAAAAATTTTCGAAGTTTTTTCTCTACTTTCGACCCAAGGTATTAAATATAAACACTTTAAATTGAAACTAGTCGCTTTTTAAATTATTAAATCGATGAATATTATTAGATATTTTTTAAATTTGCAATTAATAATGATTCAAATTCAAAAGCTTTGAATTCCAAATTTGTGTAATTTAAAAAAATCGAATTTAACATTATTCAATTCTGTCTAATTTGAATTAAAAATTATCCAGTTAAGCTGATAATAGCAATTATGTTATTTTTTTATTCAGTTAAAAACTTTCAATTACTTTATGCCTTTTTGTATCAAGGAGAAAATTATATTTTTATTCTACTGAATTTCTCTTTAATCCATTTGGTTACAAAAATATAATACGATTCCCGGAATCTAACAATTCCTGTATTTATGGCACCGAAAAATAAAGAGGTTTTTAGGCCTCAATTTTATAAAAAATTAGGTTTTTTTGAAAATAGGGCATTATAGGGGCCAAATATTGAAAATAGGGGACTTTAGGGACCACGTCTGAATATAGGGTACGATATGGGATACAGGGACTGCTCTGCGAGGTTCTTCTAAAGAATTATTTCATTTAATTTTTGCTAATAATACATATCTTCGTTAAAAAGAATAATTTACAAAAATATTTCTTTCTCTAATTGCAGAACACCTTTTTCGATCAATAAATATTTTGTAGCTTCAAATTAAAATTTTAGTTAATATTGATTTTTCAAAGTAATTAAAATCACTTCATAATAACCATGAATAAAATTATTTTCAGCATTTATAAAACAACACAGAATAATAAATTTCATCAATCAGCATATGGTATGCTGATTTTAATTACGAAATATTTTCCAAAAAGGGATTTTTCAAGAACAGAATTCATTCCTTTGTTCAGGTTCATTCAACTTAATTTGGTGGATAAATTCAGCTTAACTTTAGAATGAGCCAATCAGATGCTCGAGCTGTCGAGTGAAACTCGCTTTAACTTTCAACTTCAATAGAATCGAAAGCTTTTTGTTCGTAGCGGGAAATGTTTGGGATTGGCTTTCTCGAAGCACCTGCAGCATTTGAAATTTGTACACCTCGTTTCGCATTTTTAATGATAATTAATAAAGTAAATTTCCTTGTTTTCCAAGTTTTCTTACAAGCTAATTATTTTCTTTTGTGAAATTAAACATCTTAGCTTTTTAAGAATAAATAAGAAGTTAATAGATTACTTCATCGACAAGTTAGCTTATGGAGCGTTCTTTCTCAAATGTACCCACTCAAAAAATCAAAGTTGTCCTATCTAACAAAGCGGAAGTTGTATCCTTCAAAATTTGGTTTGTATTCATACTTCTCCTAGTAATAAGTTATTAGAAAATTTGTAATATACTAAAAGAAAATCCTATTTAAAAAAAAAAAAACCCGAGCTTTACAGAATCTGTGATGCAGATGTTTTCGACATTTAAAAAAAAACATTACTCTAAATTCAAAATAAAAATATTTTTATGATAATAAAAATGCCTTTTATTAACTTCTCATCAGAGAACGTATAAGATTTGTGTAAAATTTGCCCCCCGCCCCTAATTTTTGTGAAATGACCATGTTTTGAGACGTCTGTCTGTCTGTTCGTGGATGGTTTGTTTTGTTAGCACGAAAACTTTCGAAATAATTGAAAGATTGGATTGCCCTTTTGTACACTCTTTTAGTATTTAAAAATAAAGGTCAAGTTCGTTAACCAGCCATTTTGGATAAAAATTCAAAAAGTGAGCACATTTGAATATTTTTGAGACCACTTTTTCCAAGCTTCAAAAATTTTCTGTACGGATATTTATAGTATTCAAAGAGACGAACAATTTATCCTAATGACTTTTTTTAATATAATCAAAATTTACCAAAGTTAGAGTATTTACAAAATTCCAAAAAACACACGAAAATGAACTTTTTAGCCAAATACCGCACGATATGAAAAAAGTCAAGAAAAGCCAACTGTTGCTTTTTGAATGCCCTAAAAGATTATCATATGTACTTTTTGAGTTTTCTTGCGAATTCGAAAACTTAGATTTTGACAGCATAAAAAAATAATGGAAGATCAAAAATTAAATTTTGCGGTTAAACTGTGCAAAATGGGTGAAAAGGTGTGTAGAGAAGAATTGTGTATTTTAAAAAGATCTAAAGATTTTATATTAATCACTTTTTAATAGGATGTGTAGTTTTTGTTTTCATCGTGAAAAACATTGCGTTGGTTCTCGCGAAGCGCGGGGACTAACAGTTGCGCGCCCTAGGCGCGCTCAAGCTTTGAATGCTTATTCTATATTTACCATACTACTTCTACATATATATTTTAGTTTTATCTCATATAAAAATAATAATACCCAAAATATAATTGACTAATTGAATTACGAAAAATTAAAATTTTTCTTTTTTAAAAGGTAAATGTTGAAAAAACAATTTTTTTCATATGTCAAAAAATATTTTAAAATGAATATTTTGTCTTCATTTGAACAAAATTTAGTAGTAAATTGCAATAAAATAAAACGTCGGAGCAATATCGCATGATCCAACAGGGAGTTGAAAGAATTTCGCATTGCGGTCCATGCAACGTGCCTAGATTTTTTTAAAAATCGTTTTTCTGATAAGTGCTCAGAGACGCACTTTTATTTTTTATTAAGGGCCATATTATTTTTTTTTAATTAATCTTTGCGCTAGATTAACGTTAAGCTGGCCGAACATTGCTGTAAAACGTACTAAAAATGATTTCAGAGAAAACTCACCTTACAGAATAATTTAGGGCTCATTTAGGGCTCTGGGAGTGTGATAATCAAAATTAAAAAAAAAAGGTTTAAATAATTTTTGTTTAAACAATCGTAGTAAAAAGTAATTAAGCAAATTTATTTTCTGGAGCCCTAAATGAGTCTTCACATAGGGTAAGAAAATAAATTTGTTTAATTAATGTTTAGTACAATTGTTTAAACAAAAATTGTTTAACTTTTTTTTTAAATTTTGACTATCATATTCCCAGAGCCCTAAATGAGCCCTAAATTATTCTGTAAGGTGAGTTTTCTCTAAAATCATTTTTAGTACGTTTTAGAGCAATGTTCGGCCAGATTAACGTTCAGCTAGCGCAAACACTATTTGTTACAAAAAATAATAGAGCCCTTAATTCGGGAGTACGGGCCCAAATTAGTCCTCAAGGAGCCCTAAATTATGCGAGAGGAAAGAATGGATTTTATGATTTTCTTCAAGTATTTTTTACAACTTTAAGATGGCACAACACCACACATGATAAAAATGGGGGGGGGCAAAGAAAAAATCACACGAATATCGGTCGACCATATTTGAGGAGCCTCAAATAAGCCGGAAATTATAAAAGAAAAAAGACAAAAAAAATTTTCGCAAATTTGTTCAAACAATTTTTTTTAAAGTTCATATATCATATTCGTAGATCCCTAAATGAGTCTTAACATAGGGTAAGAAAATAATTTTGTTTAATTAATATTTCGTACAATTGTTTGAACAAAAATTGTTTAACCTTTTTTTTAATTTTGATTATTATATTCCCAGGGCCCTAAATGAGCCCTAAATTATTCTTCAAGGTAAGTTTTCTGTAAAATCATTTTTAGTACGTTTTATAGCAATGTTTGGTCAGCTTAACGTTAAGCTAGCGCAAACATTATTTTTTACAAAAAATAATTACAAATAATAATTACAAAAAAAATTACCCCTAAATTATGAAGTAGGTTTCATCTCGATACCTCAATAGTGTTGTGCCAGCTTGACATATACCTACGAAGGGTGCCATTTATGCATGGATGATTTGAAATCTAAAAGGACACTGTGTAATTTTTACCATTTCTGTAAATATGCGATTTAGAAAAAGAAAGTACTATGGACATTTATCGGTGCTATTAACAAGAAGCAATATAAGTTATTTAAAATAGTACAATATTATCCTTGTACTGACAGAAATTTAGTTACATAATAGGTTAAAATCAATATTACAGTTTAGTATAATCTTTTAAGATTTAGGGAAATCGGGTATGTATATCAAAAGTTGGAATAATTCTTTTACATTTTCAAAGAGAGGGTAAGACGAACAAAAATAAGAAAAGAACAAATTTGTAAACCCGTCGTGAGTCACCGCACGGAAAAAAATTAATACCATACGAACGAAAGAATGAAGATTAACCCTAATTTAAAGAATTGATATATCCAGAGT
>JAAAKG020138467.1:0-12628 GCA_010014905.2 Druon quercuslanigerum
AGCATCCCCTCTCCTGCGCCTACTGGGCTGAGACGGGCCGAGCGTAGAGGCAGTTCTGCAATCCGGTGCCTCAATTTTGAGCTAAGTAGTTCAAAAAGACTTTTAAATACAAAAATATAAACTTTAAACAAAAAGTCAATTTTCTAGGAAATGGTTTAATGATTTTTTAAATCAAAATTACAAATTTTCAGAATAAAGCAACAAACCTGAAATTTCAAACCAAGAAAATTATTTTTTGTTACCAAAAGAGTAAATTTTTCAACCGAAAAATATCTATGTTTAAAAACTGCAAAATTTACATTTTCACTTAAAAATTAATTTAAAAATGCTTTTCGATTAAAAAGTTAAGTTATCAACCCCAAAACTTAATTTTTTTTTTCGTTTACCAATATAGTTTAACTTTCAACCAAGTAGTTGAATTTTCAATTAAAAAATATTATTTTTGAACAAAATAGTTAAACTTTGAATCCAAGAGATGAATTGTTAAATAAGAATATAAATCTTTAAAAAAATAATATCTTAAGAACCTAATTCAACCAAATATTTTAAACAGAATAGTTGAATAGTCTAGCAAGCACTCGAATTTTTGTCCAAGAAATATGAAATTTGTACTCAAACTTACATCAAGAAAATATTTCCTTTCATTTTTCAACACCAAAATTTAAATTTTAAACAAAAAGGAGATTGTCAGCGAAATAGTAGAATCTTTAACCAAAAAGTATGACTTTTCAACAAAATTACATTTTTATCCAAAGAAGATTCCAATTCAGTTTCGAAAACCAAAATAAGAATTGTGAACAATACATTAATTTTCTTCTAAATTTTCGAGAAAAATGAAAATTCTACTAAAACAGGTAAAGTTTTAAATCAGAAACAGATTTTCAAAAAAACGGAGAAATTTTGGTCCAAAAAGATTTCAATTGACTTTTGAACACAAAAATAGGAATTTTGAAGAAAAAGTAAATTTTCTAGGAAATGGTTTGATTTTTAACAAACCAGTTGCTTTTTTCTAGAAAGAAGCAATATTTATACTTGAAATGACAAACTCTTAAATTGAATAGAAAAATTTAGAAAAAAATAGTTTTCATCCAAAAAATTATAGTTGACTTATCAACAACAATTTATGAATTTTAAACAAAAGGTTAATGTTCTACTAACAGAGCTAAATTTTTAATCCAAAAAGACAAATTTTAGCGAATTTGCGAATTTGCAAAAATAAGTGCATGAGTGAAGGATCCCGCAATTAATATTTCATTTTTTGATATGTATGTTAGATTTATATTCTAATTAAATTTTTCTTGAATGCTTTCCAGAGTTAAATCGAGAGGAATATTATTAAATATTCAGACCATGTCTGAAGATACCAATGAATGAGTGGAAGTTATTATAATGTTATTAATGTTATTTTTTTATGTCAAAACTATTTTTAACGAACGACTCGGTTTTACCTGAAATTGGTTTCAAAATATTCGATATGTATTTTAATAGATTATTAAATAATATATGTCATTAATTTCATATATATTTGAATTATATTTTATATATTATTTTAAATTTTAAAATTAATTACAGAAACGTATTGCTAGTAATGTATAGTATTTCGGATACAAATTAAAAAATTTCAAATATTTTAATTTTTTTAAAACAAACCAATGTTTTTTCTACAATAAAATATGACTTTTCAACGAAATACTTCAATTTTCGACAAAATAATTAACTTTTCAACATAATAGTTGAACTTGAAACCTCAAAAGATAAATTGCCGACAAAAAATTGTTAGGGTTTATAATTTATTTCAAAACAATTCAATTTAAAAGAAAAAAAATTAAAGCAAAGGCGAGTTTTGAAAAAATAAGGAGTTTTTCTTCAAGCTAGAAATAAAAGTTTATCAAACTAAAATATGAATTTTGAACGAAAAAGGAATATTTTCAACTGAAAATATCAATCTTAAAAAATGAAAAAGTTACATTTTCAGTTAAAAAATTAATTTTAAACCAAAAAAGGCTTTTTGACTAAACATTTAAATTTTCAACCAAAGACATAAGCATACAAATGAAAATTGAATTTCTAACAGTATAGTATAACTTTTACCGATGTTCTGTAATTATAAATTAAAAAAGATTAATTTTCAACAAAATAGTTAAACTTTTAACCAATGAGATAAATTTCTAAATAAAAATATGAATCTCCGATAACAAAAAAATGATTTCTTAACAAAATTAATAAATTAAATCCTTTGAATCAAAATAGTTGAGTACTAAAACATAGAAGAAGAATCTTTAACTAAAAAATTGCAGTTCAATTTAAAAAATGATAGTTGAATTTCCGGTAAAAAATATTTTAACTGTACTTTCACGATCAAAAAAAATATATATATATATATTTTTTAAACCAATTTCAGGAAAATCCGAGTCGTTCGTTAAAAATAGTTTTGGCATAAAAAAATAACATTAATAACATTATGATAACTTCCACTCACTCATTAGTATTTTGAGACGTTGTATAAATATTTAATAATATTCCTCTCGATTTAACTCTGGAAAGCATTCAAGAAAAATTTAATTAGAATATAAATCTAATCTACATATCAAAAAATGAAATATTAATTGCGGGGTTCTTCACTCATGTACTTAATTTTGCAAATTCGCAAAAACGTCCTTCTGTAGATTATTTTTTTAGTTATTAATATTATTATTTGGTTGAAAATTTAACATTTTTCTTCAAAAGACATCCTTTTTAATTAAAAATACGAGTGTTTTATTAAAATTTGCTTTTTTGCGTAAAAAATCAGCTCTGTTAGTAGAACATTAACCTTTTGTTTAAAATTCAATAATTGTTGCTGATAAGTCAAATATAATTTTTTTGGTGAAAACTATTTTTTCTAAATTTTTCTATTTGATTTAAGAGTTTGTCTTTTCAAGTGTAAATATTGCTTCTTTCTAGAAAAAAGCAACTGTTTTGTTAAAAATTAAACAATTTCCTAGAAAATTTACTTTTTGTTAAAAATTCATATTTTTGTGTTCAAAAGTCAATTGAAATCTTTTTGGACAAAAATTACTCCGTTTCTTTTGAAAATTTGTCTTTGATTTAAAAATTCACCTGTTTTAGTAGAATTTTCATTTTTCTCAGAAATTTAGGAGATAACAATTTAACTATGTAAACATTTTTTTTAATGATCAGTTTTAGAAATGTTATCTTCCTTGGATAAAAAACCAACTTTTTCGTTGAAAATTAAACTATTTTGTTAAAAAGTCACACCTTTTAGCTGAAAATTCTATTGTTTTTTTTTTTGTTAAAACTTTAACTATTTCGTAGAAAATTAAATTTTTGTTTCAAATTTCTATTTTCGTGTTAAAATCTTTTGTGGATGAAAGGTCAACTTTGAAAAAAAAATTATCGTTTTTTATTAAAAATTCTTATATTTTCGGGCAAATGTGAATTCATCTGTTTTGATATCAATGTAATTATTTTGCATAAAAATTCAATTATTTTAGAGAAAATTCAACAATATTGTTAAAACTCATAGTTTTCTGTTGAAAAAACACCTTTTTGTTTTGAACATTCAATTTTTTTCGCAGAAGCTTATTTTTTGTTATAAAATTTATATTTTTATGTTGAAAAGTCTATTGAAATCTTTTTTGGATGAAAATTCAACTATTTTTTGAAAATTAGTTTTTTGGATTTAAAAATCTGTTTTAGTACAAATTTCATTTTTTAAGGATTTCTTTTAGAACATATATTTATTTTTTAACACGTTCTCTTAAAATTTTATTTCCCATTATATTGACCGTCAGGCCGACTTTTTGCTCCGCTGGGAATCGAACCACAGAACTTTGGAATGCCGGTCCGCTGCTTATCTCTTAATCTATTAGAGACATCGGTAGAAAAATCCTTTTTCATAAATACCCGCATTATTTTATCAGGTGTTACGCAATGATATTTTTCAAAGAATCTGCATTATCGTCAGTGAATAACAGAAATTCTTAAATTTTTTTCAGACCAAGTAGAGTTATGATTAACCTCTTTTTAAATTAAATTTTTTTATGAAAAAGACGTTCTCTTTCGCTCCGCTGGGATCTTTCTCTCCGTTGGGAATCGAACCACCGAACTTTGGATTTCCCGCCCGCTGCTTATCCCATAATCTAGTAGAGAGATTTATATAAGAATCCTTTTTCATAAATACCCGCATTATTTTACCAGGTGTTATGCATTCATATTTTCCAAGGAATCTGCATTAACATTAGTGAATAACAGAAATTTTTAACGTTTTTCAGACTAGATAGAGCTATGAATAATTTTTTTTTTTTTTAAAATTTTTTTGGAAAAAGATGATCATTTGCGCTCCGCTGGGAATCGAGCCACAGAACTGTGAATTGCTGGTCCGCTGCTTATCCCATAATCTACTAACAAGTATTTTCAGAAATACACGCATTATTTTACCAGCTGTTACGCATTCGTATTTTTAAAGGAATCTGCATTATCATCAGAGAATAACAGAAGTTCCTGAAGACTTTACAGACTCGATGATAATATCAATAAAAAAATTTGAAAATTAAATTTTAGTCTAAAAAAAGGTTTTCTTCTTCGCTCCGCTGGGAATCGAACTACATAACTTTGGATTGTCAATCCACTGCTTATCCCTTAAGCTCTAGAGACATCGATAAAAGAATCCTTTTTCAGAAGTGCAAGCAATATTTTACCACGTGTTACGCATCCATATTTTTCAAAGAATTTGCATTATCATCGGAGAATAACAAAAATTCTTAACGTCTTTACAGACTCGATGATAACATGAATAAAAAAAATTTGAAAATTAAATTTTTGTCTTAAAAAAAGATCTTCGCCTTCGCTCCGCTGGGAATCGAACCACATCCTAAAAAAGTGCAATATTTATACTGGAAATGATGAATTTTCAAATCAAAATTACAAATTTTCAAAAAAAATAGTTTTCATCCAAAAAAGATTGTAGTTGACTTATAAGCAATAGAGTATGAATTTAAAAAAAGGCAAACATTTTTTTCCACAAAACTGATGCATTTCTATCCAACAAACCTGAAATTTTAAACCAAAAACATTATTTTTTGTTACCAAAAAAGGAAAATTTTCAACTAGAAACGATCTATGTTTAAAAAATGGAAAAGTCACATTTTCGTTTGAAAATTGTTTTAAAAATGCTTTTCGATTAAAAGTTAAGTTTTCAACCGATAATAAATTTTTTTTTAATTTATCAATAGATTTTAACTTTCACCCAAGTAGTAGAATATTCAATTAAAAAATATTATTTTTCAACAATATAGTTAAACTGTCAATCAAAGAGATGAATTGTTAACTAAAAATATAAATCTTCAATAAAACTTATATCTTAAGAACTTGATTTAACCAACAGATGAATATTTAATGAATAACAGAAAAATTTTAAAGCTAAACTGAATTTTTAACTCAAACAGACCAATTTTAACTAAACACTCGTATTTTTAATTAATAAGGATGTCTTTTGAAGAAAATTCTTAAATGTTCAACCAAGTAATAAAATTAATAACTAAAAAAATAATCTTCAGGAGGATGTTTTTGCGAATTTGCAAAAATAAGTACATGAGTGAAGGACCCCGCAATTAATATTTCATTTTTTGATATGCAGGTTAGATTTATGTTCTAATTAAATTTTTCTTGAATGCTTTCCAGAGTTAAATCGAGAGGAATATTATTAAATATTCAGACCACGTCTGAAGATACTAATGAATGAGTGGAAGTTATTATAATGTTATTAATGTTATTTTTTTATGTCAAAGCTATTTTTAACGAACGACTCGGTTTTTCCTGAAATTGGTTTTAAAATATTCGATATGTATTTTAATAGATTATTATATAATATATTTCATTAATTTCATATATATTTGAATTATATTTTATATATTATTTTAAATTTTTAAATTAATTACAGAAACGTATATAGTATTCAGGATACAAATTTAAAATTTTAAAATATCTTAATTTATTTAAAACAAACAAAATGTTTTTTCTGCAATAAAAGATAACTTCTCAAGAAAATATTTAAATTTTCGACAAAATAATTAACTTTGGAACAAAATAGTTGAGTTCGAAACCTTAAAAGATAAATTGCCGACAAAAAATTTTTAGGGTTTATATTTTACTTCAAAAAGATTAAATTTATAAGAAACAAAAAATTTTAAAACAAAAGACGAATTTTGAAAGAATAAGAAGTTTTTATTTAAGAAAGATATAAAAGTTTATCAATCGAAAATATGACTTTGAGAAAAAATTATTATTTTACAGGAAACTGATGCATTTTTAACTAAAAATTATGAAATTTCCAACCAAGAAAATTATTTTCTTTTTATTAAAAAGATACATTTTAAACTAAAAATATCAATATTAAAAAATATTAAAGTACATTTTCATTTATAAAATTAATTTTCAACCAAAAACATAAGCATTCAAACGAAAATTAAATTTCTAACAATATAGTTTAACTTTTACCGAAGCACAATAATGATCAATTAAGAAAGATTAATTTTCAAGAAAATAGTGGAACTTTCAACTAAAGAGATAAATTTTCAAATAAAAATCTAAATCTCTAAGAACAAAAAAATGATTTCTTAACAAAGTAAATAAACCAAATCCTTCAAACCAAAATACTTGAGTACCAAAACATACAAGAAGAATTTTTAACTAAAAAATTGCATTTTAATTTAAAAAATGATTGTTTAATTTCCTGTTAAAAAATATTTCAACTGTACTTTCACGAACAAAATATGAACTTTTAAGCAAGAAATAAGTTTCCATGAAAAAAATAAAAAGTTGAATTTTCTATCCAAAAAGACGAATTTTAAACAAAATAAATACTTTGTAACAAAACTATTAAATTCTATACTAAATAGTTGCATTTATATCCAAAAAGATGAAATTTCTTTTAAACCAGATGAATTTTTATTTTTTAAAAACTTCAAAAATATATTTAAATTTTTATCCCAAACAGATTTAAATGGACGTTTTAAGATCGATATATGAACTTTTAACACAAAATAAATTTTTACAAAAAAATGACTTTAAAATCCTAAAGGCGATTTTTTCTACCAAAAATAAGGAAAATATAACAAAATAGTTAATTTCTCTATTAAATAGTTGTATTTTTTTCACACACATTTCTAAAATAATATCTTTTTAAAAAAGCGTTTTAAGGTTCGACCAAAAATTTGCATTTTTATCCAAAAAATTTCTGTTTGTTTAAACAATCTTCATTTTGTCAAGTATGGTTTTATGTCGTAGACACTATTCTTTAAATCCTAAAAAGTTTGGTACGTTTTGATGAAATCCTGAAACTTTTCGGAAAAAATTTTAAATATATTAAATATATTAATTTATTTTAAACAAAAAATGTTTTTTATACAATGAAAGATTGCTCAAGATCAAAATATGAAAATTATTTTTTTTTAATAAAAAGAAAAATTTTCAACTGAAGAGATCAATCCTAAAAAAATGGAAAAGTTAAATTTTCAGTTAAAAATTAATTTTAAATTGTTTAACTTTTACTGAAGTACTCTAATGATCAATTGAAAAAGATTCATTTTTAACAAAATAGTTAAACTTTCAACCAAAGAGATGAATTTTTAAATAAAATAATAAATCTCTAAGATCATAAAAATAATTTCTTAACAAAATAAATAAAGCAAATCCTTCAAACCAAAATACTTGATTACTAAAACATAGAAGAATTTTCAACTAAAAAATTGCATTTTAATTTAAAAAATGACAGTTGAATTTCCAATTAAAAAATATTTCAAATGTACTTTCACGATCAAAACATGAACTTTGAAGCAAGAAATAAGTTTTCTCGAAAAAAATTGAATTTTCTATCCAAAAATACGAATTTTCAACAAAAAAGTACTTTTTAACAAAACTCTTAAATTTTCTATTGAATATATGCATTTATATCCAAGAAAATGAAATTTATTTTAAATAAGATGAATTTTTATTTTTTAAATACTTCAAAAATATAGTTAGTTTCTATCCAAAACAGATTCCAATTGGCGTTTCAAGATCAAAATATGAATTTTTTAGCAACAAAAAAATTTCTACAAAAAAATGACTTTACAATCCTAAGACGATTTTTTGCAACCAATAATAATGAAAATAAAACAATATAGTTGAATTCTCTGTCCAATAGCTGCATTTTTAATTTTATCGAAGAAAGATACAATTTTTACTAAAACAAATGAATTTTTAATAAAAAAACAACACTTTTTTTTAAGTTGAGTTTTCATCCAAAAAAGATTCAGTTATTTTTCAACACAAAAATATGAATTTTAAGCCAAAAGGAAATTGCTATAAAGTAGTTAGATTTGTAAAAAAATAGTGAAATTCTCATCTATAAATTATATCTTTTTAACAAAACGGTTTAAGGATCAACCAAAAATTTGCATTTTTATCCAATACAGACAAAATTTCTCTTGAAATATCTAAATTTGTATTAAAAAAAAAGTTCAAAAAAATTGTAAATTTTCATATAGACAAGATTTCAGTTCTTTTTCCAACACCAAAATATTAAATTTAAAAAAAGTCTCACTTTTTGTAAACAACCTAATTTAAACAAAAATTATGACTTTTCAAAAAAACTGTTGAATTTTCTTCTAAATAGTTTCGTCTCTGCTAAAACTGGTGAATTTAAAAATCAAAAAGACAAACTTTAAAAAAAAAAATTTGAATTTTTAACCGAAGAATCAAATTTTCATTCAAGAAAGATAAAGTTTATTCTAGAAAAGGTAAAATAAGCAAAACGTCAAAGAAATACTTAGATTTTTATCCCAAGAAGAATAAGTTAATTTTCTGCTAAATAGTCGATTTTTCAGCCAAAAAGTACGACTTTTCAACAATATTGTTAACTTCTCAAAAAGACGAATTTTGAACATAAAAAAAAAATTTGTATCCAAAAAAGCTTTCTGTTGACTTTTTAAATCTTTTTTGATATATTTAATCTTCAGAAATTGTAATTATTTAAACAATTTCCATAAATGGCTAGTTTTTAAAGATTGCGTTCCAATTATTATGTTGCTTTGTATATTTACAAGAACCATTAATTATTTACACAATTTCGATGGAAAAATGAAGAATTTGTCTTTTTTTCTAAGAGTCAATTTGTTTACGAAGTCAACAGAGAATGACTATTCAATCAATTTTTTCTTTGATGCTTTGCAAATTTACAAGATAATTAATTATTTAAACTAATTCGATTATAAGAGTCAATTATTCAAACAATTTCGATTGAAAATTAAGAGTTTGAATTTTTTTTCTACAAGTCAATTTGTTTAAGTAGGCAACTCAAAATGACTATTCAGCAACTTTTTTTGTTTGTTTCTTTTTAAATTACCAAGTACTAATAATTATTTAAACAATTCAGATTAAAAAATCAAGAGTTTGTCCTTTTTTCTAAAAGTCAATTTGTTTACGGAATTAACTGAGAATGACCATTTACTCAATTTTTTTGTTTGATGCTTTTTAAATTTGAAAGAATATTAATTATTCAAACTATTTCGATTAAAAAACTCAATTATTTAAACAATTTCGATTGAGTTTGGATTTTTTTCTACAAGTCAATTTGTTTACGTAGGCAACTAAAAATGACTAATCAATGACTTTTTTGTTTGTTTAAATTGTGACGGAATGTGTTGAACCCCCCCCCCCCCGCCTATTAAGCTGTTACGTAATTTAAAAACGGTCCCTTACAGGAATTTTATTAGTAGTAAGGGACCTACCAAAGTTGGAAAAAATGACGTTTTTTGTTCAAAATAAAGAACAGCCAACAAATTTCGACCGATTTCAAAAACAAAAATCTGAAAAAAAGTTTATAAAATTTTGAAGAGACATTTAAAGCCTTATTTTCAGATAAGGATTTTTATTTTTTTATAAATCAACAAATAAGACGAAAAAATGGCAATTTTTTCTATTTGACTTTCCCGGTGCTCGTCAATAACAGGAAAATAGTTGAAGTCGTATAATTTGCATAAAGTACAATTAGTCAAAGATATTCCAATATTATATAATAAACAACAAATTTCTTCTAAACAAATTATTTATTGAAAGAATGTTTTTTTACGAATTTCCATAATTTTACGCTTTTTTCAGTTACATTGCAAGAAATTTGGATAAAAATAATATAATGATGAAGCAGTTTCTTTTTCAGATGATTATTTTTAATTAGGGTGGTCCAAAAATGCATAGCAACATTTTTTGCACTATTTTATTCCAAATAAAAAAAAAAAAGAAATTCCCTAATTTTTATTTTTTTGTTTTGATTTTAATAGGTGTCGGTTTTGACTTTAAGTTGCCCATATAAAATGCATGGGAACAAGGAATTTCATTGTATCAGACGGGTGTAGCCCAAATGAGCGCCAGCTACCTGGATTACCTTCCCCCACTACTACTGGAAAAGCCCCCCCCCCCGCTCATCAAGCTCAGTGGAAGCAGCTCGGCGATGTGAGGGGAAGCCGCATAGTGGGGGACGGTACACAGGTAGCTGGCGCGCAATTGACCATCGCCCTATCAGACATATGGGTTTGAAACCTCTAACACACCCCGATGAGTACCTGAAAACTACGCTTAAGACCAAAAATGACAATTCTTCATGAAATCGACCTTTTGAACACTGTATTCTCGTATTTTGTTGCTTAAAAGTAATAATATTGTCCTAGTCGAATATTTATTATCATTGTTTAATTAATTTTTAATTGTTTCAATAAATGGAATATGTTGTTTTTAAGTTTTTGAAGTTCTTTAAATAAAAACTATTACTATTGGTCTAGTGGAATATTTAACAAAATTGGTTTATTAATTTAAAATCATTAAAACAAATCCCATTTGTGTAAAAAATTTTGTTTATTCAAAAATTCGTTGAACTGCCAGTTTATTTCTATCAAGCGGCATAAATTTGTTTGAACAACCAGCATTTGTTTAAATCATTTTTTTAGAAATTTTATTTTTTCCTCTAAAAATTATTACTATTAGTCAAGGAAAGTATTTATTAACATTGGTTCATTCATTTTTAATTGTATAAACAAATGGAATTTCTTGTTTTTAAGTTTTTGAAGTTTTATTTTGATAAAAATTATTACTATTGGTGTAGAGGAACTTTTTAAAAAATTGGTTAATTAGTTTTTAATTATTTGAACGAATTCCATTTGTGTAAAAAAGCTGTTTTTTTTTTAATATTCGTTGAACTGCCAGTTTATTTCTTTTAAGTGAAATACATTTCTTTAAACAAATAGAATTTGCCTAACTAATTTTTTTTGCAAATTCGTTTTTTCCCCTAAAAATTATTATTATTAGTCTAGCGGAATGTTTATTAACATCGGTTCATTAATTTTTTTTGTTTGATCAAACGGAATTAAAAAAAGTTTTTTTTCGAAAATTCGTTTTTTCCCTTAAAAATTAATACTATTGGGGTAGTAGAATATTTAAGAACATTGGTTAATTATTTTTTAATTATTTAAACAAATGCCATTTGTGTAATTTTTTTAAATACGTTAAACTGGCTTGAGCATTGGTTCATTAATTCTTAATTGTTTAAACAAATGGAATTTGTTTAAATTTTTTTTCGAAAGTTCTTTTTTCCCCTAAAAGTTATTAATATAAGTCTAGTGAAATATTTATTAACATAGTTTCAATAATTTGTATTTGTTCAAACAAATAGAATTTGTTTAAATAATTTTTTTTGGAAAATTGGTTTTTTCCCCTAAAGATTATTACTATTAGTCTAGTCAAATATTTATTAACATTAGTTCATAAATTTTTATTTGCTTAAACAAATGGAATTTGTTGTTTTTAGGTTTTCGAAGTTGTTCTAAATAAAAAATGTTACTATTGGTCTAGTGGAATATTTTAAAAAATTGGTCAATTAGTTTTTAATCATTTAAACGAATTCCATTTTTGTAAACAATGTTGTTTTTTTCAAAAATTCCATAAACTGCCAGTTTATTTCTATCAGGTAACATATATTTATTTAAATAAATAGAACTTTTTAAATAATTTGTCTTCAAAAATTCGTTTTTTCCTCTAAAAATTATTACTATTATTCTAGTGGAATATTTATTAACAGTGTTTTATTAATTTTTAATTGTCTAAACAAATGGAATTTCTTGTTTTTATGTTTTTGATGTTTTTTAATAAAAATTATGACTATTGGTCTAGTAAATTTATAACAAAATTGCTTCCTTAATTTTTAATTATTTAAACAAATCCCATTTTTTAAAACTTTTTTTTCAAAAATTCGTTGAAATTCCAGTTTATTTCTAATTAGAGACATAAATTTATTGAAACAAATAGAATTTTTTTAACTAAGTTTTTTAAAATTGTGTTTCCCCTTAAAATTATTACTATTAGTATAGTGAAATATTTATTAACATTGGTTCATTACTTTTCATTGTTTGAACAAATAGCATGTAAAATTTTTTTTTGAAAATTGTTTTTCCCTTAAAAATTATTACTATTAGTATAGTGGAATATTTAAGAACATTGGTTACTTAATTTTTAATTATTAAAACAAATCCTATTTGGTGTAAAAAATGTTTTTTTTTTAATTCCTTGAACTGACAGTTTATTTCTCTCCAGTAACATA
>JAAAKG020138468.1:2322-12627 GCA_010014905.2 Druon quercuslanigerum
TAATTTAGAGGGGTTGATTTGGAGATGTGTTCCACATGCACTAGAGAAATGAAACTGTTTATTGCTGTTTTAGGCACTAAATTCAGCAAAATTAATTAAAAACATTTGGATTTTTCAAAATTGCGCATTTTTAACGAATTTTATAATTTAGAGGGGTTGATTTGGAGATGTGTTCCACATGCACTAGAGAAATGAAACTGTTTATTGCTGTTTTAGGCACCAAATTCAGCAAAATTAATAAAAACATTTCGATTTTTCAAAATTGCGCATTTTTAACGAATTTTATAATTTATAGGTGTTGATTTGGAGATGTGTTCCACATGCACTAGAGAAATGAAACTGTTTATTGTTGTTTTCGGTACTAAATTCAACAAAATTAATTAAAAACATTTTTATTTTTCAAAATTGCGCATTCTTAACGAATTTTATAATTTAGAGAGGTTGATTTGGGATGGGTTCCACATTCACTACAGGGCTTAAACTTTATGGTGGGGCTTTTGGCACATAATAATGCCATATTAAGTCAAAAAATTTTGACTTTTGAAATATTTAATTATTCGTTTTTTTTCGTTTTTTGTAAACGTTGTGAACTTCAGACTCATTCAATGTTGGACTTATAAATAACAAATTAATACTTTTTTTTAATCACATTAATTTTAAACGATAATAAATTTTTTTTAAAGATTAAAAATTAATGTAGAAAGTGAAATGATATATAATTTAATAAGTGTGTGTACCATCATAATTCGAAAGAAAATTTGAAAATGATTTTTCATTTTTAAAAATTATTTCAACATAATCTTTAAAAAGATTTTAAGAAATTTCCAGAATAGCCAAAAAGGCCCTCGAAGATTTTAAGGATTTTTAAAAAAATTTTGCAGGATTCTGACTCTGATTCTTATTCTGAAGCCGAGCTTAGGGTGCAGCTTTTACAAGCTCAAATAAAAGCAAGGCAAAAGAAGAAAGAAAGGAGGACGAAGTCGAGACCGGAAAAAGAAGAAGGACAAGTTTCCTTCAGAAATGGTAACGTACAATTTGTAATACAGGACGTTCATTGAAAGAAGAAGTTAATTAGATTAATCATTCGTATTTTAATTTTTATATTCTAGCATTGAAGAAGAATGCTGGCGAAAAGAATTAAATAATTCTGGAGCAATCACCCACAGAGCATACGGAAGCTCCTAAAATTTCTAAAACTTTGCAGGTCCCTTCGGAAAAGGACAATACATTTAAGGAGAGTGGTAATTTGTAAATTTGGTATAACTTATAGCATCTCAAATTTTCAAAAATTCCTCCATTTACAATGTAATATAAGCAAGCTTATATAACAAGGTCAATGGCAAAATTTAAAAAATTTCAAACGGTTTATAGTTTAAATTCTTTTCTGTTTGCAGATGATTCCGATGATTTCACGAAAGTGCAAAGAAGAGCCAAGGAAATAAAAGGTCCGCAAGATGAAACGGCCGACGAGTTGGCTGTAATATCTTACAGCCAACCAATATTGAATCAAGACAAATGCTTCACACAAATACGTTCATACGAAAGCGTTTTAGACAGCTGCCATGCATGTAAGGAAGCACGCCGAAAGAGTCAGACATGCTTCCGAAATGTAGATCTCTACAAAGTAGAGATCAAGAAACGGCGTTCAGAGACACTTAAATAATAAAAATGTAATTTAAAAAAAAAGTTGACCCTCACGGAAACGTCCCAGGAATATCCCCAGGATATTCCTGGAACATACTAATTTCAGCGTTACGGGATATCCGACGGGTTATCCCTGGAATATCCTTTGGACAACCTGAAAGAGAAATGGGATGAGATGGGATATCCAGGTATATCCTATTGCTGTGAGGGTAATGTGTAAAACAAAACCTGCGAAGTTATTGTATTTTCCCTGGAATTTCAAAATTTATTTATTAGTTCCTTTCGATAGGTAGGTTTTCGAACTCCCTTAAAAAGTTTTGCAAAGAAATTTTGGAAAATGTCGTTTCATTAGGGGTGGGTTTTTGGTATCCGAGCGAGGATTGTTGCCACTACCATCATTAGGGGGACGCATTTTTTGAATTTTCTAGGTTATTAAACAATATTATATGTATTACCCTTGAACTGAATTTAACATTTTCTTGAGTTTTGGGAACTTATTAATTAGGGGTGGATTTATGATATCCGACCGAGAATGGTTGACAGCAGGGTTATTTGGGGGAAAAAATAGGAGAATTTTTCAATGCGATAAATATCCAACTTTGTATTACCCTATGGCTGTTTTGGTCGATTTGTCTCATTTCAAATATTGTTTATCGATAGGGGTGGATGTTAGGGATTGGAGAAAGGTTTCTTAACATCAAAAAATGTTGTCTGTTGTAGAGTCACAACGATTATACTTATTACTGTCTGGAATATGTATTAACTTTATCAAGGTTGTAGTCGACTTTTCTGTCGCATATACGAAAATCACTTTAGGGGTGATTATTCACCCCCCAAAGGAGAAAGTTACCAATATTTTTGTATAGAATGCATTTTTAGATACCAAATAACAATTTCAGCAAAAAGAATCGTTAAAAAAATATTTTTTTCGTCGTTCATATGAACGATCAGAACTTTTGGTCATGAGGAAACTCGGAAAATATTAATTAAAAAAAATTCTCCTTTTCCAGCGAATGTAGCCCCTATTAAGAGTGCTTGATGTGTGCTATGCAAAAAATCCTGGAATTTATTTTTACAAAACGTAGTAGTAACACTCTCTGGAGCTGACTCCGGAATGTGAGATTTGACAGTAATGAGTGATATGTATTTTCCCTTCACACAGGAATTTACAGCCATGTAAGTGCTGCTGATCTGTTTTATGCACAAAATCCGATGAATTTTTTCAAAACCTATTAGTAATGCTGGCTGGAGCAGACTCCGGTATATGAAATTTAAAAAATATTAGTAATGTTTAAATTTTCTATCCGCGGAATCTTTATTTTTAATAAGCTGGTCGCCATGTGGACTATTTACGGTACTCGGGTACTCTTATTTTTATAAAAACCCGGTAGTAATACTGTGTTCAATTGAGATATGTATTTTTTCTTTAGATGGGAATTTACAGCCATGTAAGTGCTGCTGATCTGTTTTATGCACGAAATCCAGGCACTTTTTGCTAAACCTATCAGTAATGTTGGCTGCAGCAGACTCTGGTATGTGAAATTCGAAAGCTACTCGTAAGATTTAAATTTTATGTCCACGAAAAATTTATTTTTTAATAAAAGTAGAGTTTGCGGGGGAATTTAGTCCCTGTTAAGTGCTCTTGATTTGTGCTAAGCAAAACAATTGTAATGAGTGATATGTACTTTCCCTTCATGCAGGAATTTACAATGTAAAGAAAAAATACATATCTCAACTGAACGCAGGATTTCTACCGGGTTTTCATCAAAACAAGAATACCAGAGTACCGTACATAGTCCACATGGCGAGCAGTTTATTAAAAATAGAGTTTCCGCGGATAGAAAATTTAAATATTACTAATATTTTTTGAATTTCACATATCGGAGTCTGCTCCAACCAGCATTACTAATAGGTTTTGAAAAGAGTCCCCGGATTTTGTGCATAAAACAGATAAGCAGCACTTACATGGCTGTAAATTCCTCTGTGAAGGGAAAATACATATCATTCATTGCTTTCAAATCTCACATTGCGGAGTCAGATCCAGATAACTCTTAACAAGTAGTAAATTTGTAGTAAAGCTGACTTTACAGCCATGTAAGTGCTACCGGCACGCCCAACCCATTGTGCTTATGACCTTCCATACTAAAAAAAAATTTCAAAGTGCACTGGGTCTAAGAAGTACATCTTTTGGAAAAATTTAAGTTTCAAATAGTAAAATATTAATTTAAAAATAAATAATAAATAGTAAAATATAAAATATAAATAGTAAAATAAGTTCCAAATATAGTTGCACTCCGACATTTACTGGGGCGGTCCGTTTAGTATACTACATGCATGCTATTCTCAGGTAAATTTGTTAGGGCCCCTAATCCTCAACAAATTTCCGTGGGCATCAGTGTCTGGTCTTGCAGGTACGTTGTTGGGAATAAGATCACCGTCTTGAGCAGGCATATACCTACCGTTGATGATCAGGGAGGCCTCATATACTCCGGTAATATTATGGTTATTGTGTTAAGGTTGTTAGCTCAGCTTTAATCACATTTATATAATTAGCTGCTTTGCAACTCTGTAATAGCCCTTCTACTCTTATAGCATGTTCACCACCGAATTTATTGCTTACATAGTATATCCAGTCTTTTGTCATATGGTCAGGAAGCTGACTTAAAAGGTCGGACGCCTGAAAATCCAACTTAATATCAGGTCAGTTCTTAAACGATGGGAGAGGTGTACTAAATAGAGGGGTCCAGTGCTATCCAACGTCTACAGAAGACAACTATGCCAGTGCCCGGGGTAAAGGTAATGGAACTGGATCACCAGGATATGAACGTATCTTATCCCAATAACCAGAAAGATCTTCATGAAGAATAAACAACATAACCTTAAACAAACCCCTTCTAACAAGCGTTTTTAATGAATTGGTTATGGATGGTAAGTGTTCACCGGGGAGCAAACTAACATAATTTTGGATTGGGCGAAGGAATTAGTTAATTAGTGCTCGGCTTATCTAACCATATGCAGAACTATTAGAGTTAAGAACTCTTAGAAACTCTTCGTGACCATCACCAAGCATCTGCTTCTTACTCTAAAATGCGAATTCCATCTGATTCATAATTAGGAATAGCAGTGCTGCCCAGAGAGGACTGAAATTGCTTATCCAAACATCATTACCTTGAAGCACATGGTAAAGATAGTCAGGTTGTATATCAAAAAGCTCTTTAACCAACTTCTTCGATATTTGGAAATAAGCTGTGATACAAATTGTGTTAATTAGATCAGTACCCCTAGTATCTGAAAACAAACCTTGCTCAATACGGAATGTATTTGCACCATCAGGTTTAATTTTACCAGGGAAAGATAAATTCCTGTTATATTTTAACTTTGCTAGCCAATAAGGAACTTCAATCTAGTCGCTAGGGGCAGCACCTATCAAGCCTTTCTCTAAACCATCAACTACTTTGAGAATTTCTTCAAAACCTCTAGTATGGCAGGATGATACCATATTGTGATAAGGTTTTGAAATTCATGGTTGAAATTTTGAGTTAATGTGAAATTTTGAATTTAAATTATCGAGCGTCTTAAAATAAATTAAATATTTAAAATCTCATAATTATATTTAATTTTAAGTCAACTAGTGAAGTAAACGCTTATTTGAATAATTGAGAATTTAGAGATATCTGATTATTTAATCATAGTTATTATTGTTAATTGTTAAGTTGAGTATCTTATTTTGTAATAAGGATAAACTTTTTCGAGTATACCTTGAGATTTGAAACGTAAAAATGCCTAGTCCGCGTAAAACGGCAACAGGTCAAAGAAGAGGCAGGAGACCTCGAGTTGGCAATAATAAAGGGCCAACTGTAAACACCGATGAAACAAGTGTGTATAACTTGCGCTCAGGAGGTACGTCTGATGAAATGCCAGACAGTCGAGAAATTCCTTCCACGTTCGATGGTTTTCCGAATCCAGAAATTTTTACATTTGAAATTCAAAGTTTAAATGAAATCACGCAAATGCGCAATAATTCTCTTTAACTCTTCTCGCTTTTCTAGTATATCTACTAGTATGACTGATCCAATTAAAATTTCAAAAATAGTAAGGGATATTATTCCTTCTTCTGATGGGAGTAGCATGTCAATAAAAATGTTCGCAGAACATTGTCGAGTTTCAGCTTCAATGGTTAGTTCTCAAGAAACTCCATATTTAGCAATGTTAATTAAAACTAAAATAATTGGGAAGGCCCGTATTCATATTCAAGATCGCGTAGGAATAACTTTAGAGGAAATTTTAAAAACTTTAGAGCAAATTTATTCTCCACAGGAGGATGCAAGTCAGTTATTGCAAGAATTAACAAATGTTAAAAGAATGCCTAAAGAATCTATACCTGAATATGGGGCGCGAGTAAGTCAAATTTTAAATAAATTAACAAGTCAAGTTATGGAGAATACACCGTTCGAAAAAGACAATAGAAATATGCGAAGCTTACCGATTAACTAGTGTAGGGAATTTCTTACGGGGATTAGATAAAGATTTTTATACTCAAATCCGAGAAAAGGAAATTCAGACATTGGAAAAAGCGATAGCACTGGCAAATCAGTCGGATCTCTTATGGAGTTGGAAAAGGATACATGATCCAGTTCAGGGAAAATGCGAACATTTTTACAAAGGCGAGCGAGATTTTCCTCCGAAAAGGAAAATTGCACATATTCAGGATAAAAGAATTTGGAAAACTTATAATAATTACAGGCGCGATAATTCACAGTGTTATAGTTGTAACGAATATGGGCACATTAGGCGATTTTTCCCACAATTAGTGAGTAATGTTAAAGGTAGAGAGAGAGAGAGAGAGAATTGCACATATTGCTATCTAAAAAATCATACTTGAAAGGATTGTATACTCCAGGAAAAACATAATAAAGAAAGGGAATTCCTTAAAAGGATACATGAGAATTCTTTAAACTGGAAACGGGATCGCTCAAACGAAGGCTTGGCGATCCAGAAGCAGAATTCGGTTCAAACCGCGTTGTCCTTCAACTTCAATCAAGCAAAGAAATGAGTTTAATGCCTACGATTGTTTTAGAAAATATATTTTTCAAAAGTAAAGAAAATTTGCTGCTAGACAATGGACCCAGTGTAAATTTAATTAATAAAAATGTTTTAGATCCGCAAGTATGAATAAATAGAAGGCATATCTATAATTTAATAGGGATCGGTCCAGATATGATGAATACCCTGGGGGAGGTAAAAATTAAAATAAAAGGGATGGAAATACCTTTCCACGTTATTTTGGGAAGTTGCCCCATTCAACAGAATGGAATTTTGGGGATTGAAGCCTTAAGAATGCGCCATGCTGTTTTAAATTTTATTGACACAACTTTAAAGGAAAGCTATGTACCTCGACTTACATGCGGTCCCGGTATCTTTAGTGGGGAATGTTTAGTTAAAAATGATTCAGGAATAGCAAAAATATGCATGATAAATAGTGCTAGCAATAATGTTCATTTAACGATACCTGCCATCGAATTAGAAGAATATGAACCCCCTGATATAAATTTTACTTCCATTAAATGTTAAAAGGACATAAAAGGTAAACAAAAGGAACAAGCAAAAAGACTTTTGGAAATTCAAAGGGTCGTTAAAATAGATGATCTAAGTTTTAAAACACAAATTTTAACAAGTGACGATAAGCCGGTTCATGTAAAACAATACCGTTATCCGCATATTCATAAAGATGAAATTCGGTGACAGATGGATGAATTACTTGCTTCTGGAATAGTTCAGCCATCTTCTTCACTTACAATTCTCCATTGTCAATTGTTCCTGAGAAGGCCGACTCTAGGGGTAAAAAAAATGGAGGATGGCCATCGATTATCGTTCCCTAAACGAGAAAACGATCTCCGATACCTATCCACTCCCCAATATTACCGATATTTTAGATCAGCTCGGAGGTAGTAGGTATTTTTCGGTAATGGATCTTGCATCAGGATTCCACCAGATTCCAATGGATCCAAATTCTCAGGAAAAAACTTCTTTTTCGACTCCTCGCGGGCATTCGGAATTCGCTCGTATGCCATTTGGATTGAACAATGCTCCGGCAACTTTTCATCGAGATATGGACCAAGTTCTTACAGATCTTCAAGGATTTAAATTTTTCGTCCATATGGATGATGTTGTTACATTATTATCGCGCTTGAGAGATGCAGGGTTAACTCTTCAACCCCAAAAATGTCATTTCTTAAGACATGAAATTGCGTATCTAGGCCAAATAATAACTCGAGAAGGAGTGAAACCAGATCCAAAAAAGATAGAAGCAGTAAAATTTTTTCCTCTACCTAAAACAAAAAAAATATTAAACACTTTTTGGGACTAGTAGGTTGTTATAGACGATTTCTTTCTGAATTTGCAAAAATATCAAAACCATTAACACAATTATTAAATAAAGATATTCCATTTCTATGGACTAATAAAGAACAAAAGGCATTTGAAGAACTTAGAGACGCTATTTGTTCAGAGCCCATATTACAATACCCCGATTTTACTAAAACTTTCATTATAACAACAGACGCCTCAAATTTCGCTTTAGCAGCCGTTTTGAGCCAAGGAATAATAGGACTAGATCTTCCAGTATCTTTTGCGTCACGAATGTTATTACCTTATATTTATGGACACCAATTTACTGTGGTCACTGATCATCGACCTTTGGTATGGCTCTATAAATTGAAGGATTCCAATTCAAGACTTGCAAGGTGGAGGATCGAGCTTTTCGAGTATGAATACGACATCGTTTATAAGCCTGGGAAAGTAAATTTAAATACAGATGCATTGTCAAGGAATCCTCCTGAGTATGAAGGAGAGGCTCCCCTCCCTGTAAGGTTGGTGGATGGTCATGTTCTGAGGTTCCGGTACTCTGACCAGGCCCGTCTGTCATCTGAGCAGGAGATGGGTGATGCGCTTGCTAAGGAAAATGACCAAGATATCAATGAGTTGCTTGGTCGAGTCTTTCTGAGTAGAGTTAACCCCGAAACTAGAGTCGGGGGCAATGACGATTTTGCCCCGGTTAAAACAAGCAATGACGATTTTGCTTGGGCAAGTAATGACGATTTTACTTGGCGAGACAATGGCGATTTTGTCTCGGGAAAAGGGACGATGGAAATTTCGTCACACCAAAGGTCACTCAGGGACGGGATTCAAAGCAGCAGTACAACACTCCTGAGGATCCCGCTGAGTCAGACAATTAGGGACCCCGATATCGGCACGGGCGCAGTAACAACTACTAGCTCCAGACTATGGGGATTGGGATCCTTTGGCCTTCAATGCATTAAGAAGATGTTAGGGATAAATGCGGAATCGGAAAGTGCGATGTCAGGTGCCGTTAAGTCGGTCTCTGAGCCTCTCCACACCGATTCTGGTCTAGTCAACGAACATGTGCCCGAAAAACTACCGAAGAGCCTTATCTCGGAGTATGTATGGGACGGAAGGCCAAGGATTCGTCTAGATAAAATGGACAATGGTGGAAGGGCGATTTCTGACTCAGAAGGAAGTTTGGGAAAAATGGTTAAAGTAAACCATTTTGAATCTGATCCAATAGTAAAATCTCAAAATTGCATTTCTTACACAAAAGATAAAGTAACAATGGGTAAGGGCCCAATTGCTCAGTTTGATTCTTCCGACGGCTTGTTGGAATCGGAAAATAATAAAGAGTTAATTCAATATCAATTATTTGATATAGATAAATTTAAAGATGAACAGACAAAAGTGGGCGATGTCGTGGTGTACTCGAGGAGAGATCGATATATTTTCAGTATGGTTATTAAAGATAGGAAAAATGATGTGATCTTTCTAAATCATGTTTCTAGCGCTATCTTGGCACTAAGGAATGCAATGGAAAATTTAGAAATTAAAATAGTAAACATTTCAGATAAATTCATGTGGTAATTTGCTCTGGTGAAATTGTTATTCCTCCTATCCATCAACGAGAAGAAATAATAAAAAAAATTCATAAGTCAGTGGTAGGTGGTCATAAGGGAATTAGTAAAACTTATTGGCGCATAAGGGACAAATATTTTTGAAAAATATGAAATCTGATGTAGAAAGAATATTGGGAACTTGTAAACATTGTATGAGGAATAAGGTACTTAGGAGGGGTACCCGAAAGCCAATGATGATTACCGATACGCCTAAAGAGCCAGTTGAGAAAATTCAAATCGATCTCGTCGGATCACTTCCGGTAACACCTAGAGGAAATCAGTATATTTTGACAATTCAGTGTGTATTCTCAAAGTATTTTGACGCAATTCCTTTAAAAATGACCGATTCAGCAACTATTTCTCAAGCAATAGCCGAAAATTTTATTTCTCGATACGGATGTCCTCGAATAATTCAATCAGACCAAGGAACAAATTTGACAAGCAAGGTAATACAAAATTTTTGTAAAATCTTCAAAATCAAGAAAATTCAATCGGTTGCTTACCATCCTCAAAGTCTTGGATCTCTCAAGCGTAGTCATCATACTTTAATCGAGTATTTGCGCCATTTCGAAGGTCCTCATAATTGGGATGAATGGCTCCGATTCGCGGTTTTTTCTTAAAACACCGCAGTCCATGAGAGTACAGGTTTCGCACCATACACCTTGGTATTTGGTAGAGAGGCAGTCTTCCCCACAAG
>JAAAKG020138469.1:0-12627 GCA_010014905.2 Druon quercuslanigerum
TCAAAGTTGCGAGCGAAGCGAGCCGCGCGCGAAGCGCGCGATGAGAATGTGCCCGCGAGGCGGGCAGATTTTTATTATTTAATTTTATTACGAAATATAATTGCAGGCTTCAACACTCTGAAAAATCGCACTCGCTAGGATTCAAGCACCACTTTTTGCAAATAGAACATATTTATTTTACAATTTAAAGAATATTTCTGAGCTTTTTCGCTATGCTTAAGGCTAATGTTTTAAACTAAAACTGAAATAAAAATTGTTGCTGTTTGATAAATATATACACGGATACTTTAGGGTGCCGCACCAAAATCATATTTACTCAATTTAAATTTAAATCTTAACTTTTTGCCTTTTTTTATAAAAAAGGGAATCCTGCCTGATTCCGCGGATTTAGATAAAAACTATTTACGTGCTTTCTGTCAAATATATGAACCGACTATTATTACGGAATTTCGTATAACCTTAACCCTGAACAAACAGAAAAAGGGATTAGTCTTACAGAAAACTTTGCAACAGTAGAGAGTTCCTAAAAATAAAAAAAAAGTGGTCTGGCATCCTAAAAAGGTGGAATCCTTTTTTTTAATAAGCGCCTTGTGTCTTATATAGAAGTACGCGATGGCGTATGAAGTGTACAATATCGCTAAGATACACATACTGCCGGAAATACGGGAGATGTTTAGCTTGTTCGTCGCTCAGCAGATAATTTTCGTCGTCATAATGAGTTTCTATAACTCTTATGTAATTTTCATCAAATATTGGCAGAAGAAAGCCATCTTCCTTTACTCCAATGATAAACTGACCTATTTTCACTCGTTCATTAACACCCCCTTGGTCTATTCTTGTAGTGACATTACTTTTATTTGCATAATAATAAATATGCGTACTTATAGATGCCGTCTTGGTTAAAAGAGTCAGCCATTTCTTTGCAATCACACGTGGCTCTGTAATAAAAATTAAAAAATTAGATTTAATACGTAAATAACAAATTATAAAACGACCGAATTAATTTCAACTCGAGGAGGCACTCCGTGCTCAAATCACAGAATCAATTGCCACTCAAGTATTTTGTTTTTCAAAAAAATTCAGATTGCCCGTACCTTAATGATGTGCTTGTTTATTTACTTATTCATGAGAATTTGAGTTTCTTAAATTAAATATGCGGATTATGAGAAAATGGTCAAAATATTTATTAAATGTGTGGAGTTTTTTGATATAGGTATTTATCTTATCCTTCGCGATTCTAATAGAATTTCTTGTATTCACTTATATTTGTATTACGTTATGTTACGTCAACTAAAATAATAACAAAAATTTAAACTAAGTAATTTTATTGTTAACCAAAAATATGAATTATCAACCAACTAAATTAACTTTTTACCAAAAAGACCAATTTTTAATCTGTTAGATTAAGCTGTTAAATGTTTAACCAACTATTTAAACTTTCATTAAAAAATTGTTTTTTGACAAAAAAATCAATTTTTAACAAATAATGTTTAATTAACATAAAATGTAAAAGTTGATATTTGAACCGGATAAAATTTTAATTTTAAATTAAAAACAGTTGAATAATGAACAAAAATATGAATATTTAACAAACCTAAACTAAAAAAGATTAATTCTCAATCAAAAAGTGGAATATTTGACAAACAGCTATTTAGTTTTTAATAAAATTATGAATTTTCAACCAAAGTAATGCATTCATAAATTTTCATACAAATAATCAAATTTTAACCCAGAAGATTTATGTTCTACAAAAAAAACGAATTTTTAATAGTATGTATGAATTTTTCTTTTAAAAGGTTTAAGTTTTTTACTAAAAACGAAATAATTAAAATTTCAGATGACAAATTAATTTTTGACCAACAAAAAAAATAATTTGAAACAAAATAGTTAAACTTTTAAAATAACTGAAAATATATATAAACTACAAAATTCTTGAATCTTGGAGACATAAATACAAATGCGCTTGCATTTGAAACCAAAACAGAGAAAAATTTCTACAAAATACGACGTTTATCCATTCGGTACACGACCATTCTAGATATTAGAGTATTAGACTCTAAAAAGTGAGAGAGAAAGAAGAGAGGGAGCGAAACACCATCTTCTGCTATTCAAACTCTAGCGCGCGCATCTCCCACGACTCGATCCTTTCCCACTCAGGCCAACTCTTTTGCGGCACAGCAGGTTTAAAAAGGCGCGCTCTGCCACGGAACAGCAGAACGATCAGGGCTGAAATACCGCTCTGATCAATAAGGCTAACGGCTGGATATCCACTGTTATTTCTAAGCAACCTTCCCGGGCCGGAATACCGTCCAGGCTAGGCCAAACTTATTCATAAATACAGTTTGACCAAAACTTGTTCCCTCTCTCTCTCTCTAACTCCCACGGCTGGATATCCGCTCTGGGTGACAAGCCACAACCCTGCATGGTTCGCGTACGCCCCGCACGCCCCATGCGGCAGAGAGCGGAACTACCCTTCTCTCTCTTTCTCTCACGACGACTTGGACGACCTGGCACTTTGCGTCAGCACAAATCAATTACGAATCTCCCTAGTGTATAATAAACAGTGTTTAATAAATGAACATAAAAGAAGCCATGTGATTCAAGTAATTCCCAAAAATAACAGTGGTAAGCAAATTACTTAATATATACCTTTCCCTTATGTTTAATCCTTTTTCCTCCTTTTACAAGTCGCCTGGCATCCCAGCTAATCCGTTCTGCTGATACGGCTGGCATCCCAAATGTACTCGGCTGGATCCTAACCCTATATATATATATTTTTTTTTTTTTCTTTTCCATCTCTATCTCCCTCGCTCCCACAATGGATGAACTACAGGCATGGAAAAATTTGACAAAAACACCAGGCTGTCTGACTGGCCTGACTGAACCAATTCCTGGCCAATCACAACTCCACATTGATCAAGAACAAAACCACCGGAGTCCGCAAGGAAGAGTGACCGTTCTTCCACTCCCTTTCTTTCTGTCTTTAAAGATAGTCCTTGAAACTAGAGTGAACGAGCCTCTATGTGGCCCTGGCAACGACTTTTTCTTACTCTCTCTTACGAAACTCTCTAGAACCAATCCCTCCCTCTCTTTCTATCTTAAGAGAAATACAGGGACGCTCCCGTCAGGGCGAACTTGCCTGTGGTCAAAAAGGCCCGTGCCCATTCCTCCATTACATCTCTTTCTATTTTCCGAGAGCCCTCTCACTCTCTCCTGAGAGAACTTCCCGATTATCTCCGTATTATTGCCTATGATGACAATAATCACCCCGCGCAACCCAAACTAGGAGGCTATTTATGACCATATCAATTGCATTTGAGGTATCAGGTTATGTTGTTCTTATGTACACTTTCTACGATGCCTGTGATTGGCCAGAGCACCACACCATGGAGGCAGGACGCACCTTATTGGCCAATCAAGTCTTATTTAAAGAATCCGGGAGGACGGAAAGCCAAATCGGATTGGTATTATAGCCGTTGTCCCTATTGATGTTATTAGGGTGCCTTAAGATTTCAACTGATTCTCTAATTTTTCTTAGAAAAGTATTGTTCTATGGACGCTCCACTGCACATTGTGCAATGGTTAAACATCCCTACATTAAATATATGTACCTCACTGTTCAAATTATGCTTTATCCCAGTACCCTTTTTTGTAAGCAACCATTATACTCCCTAGGGAGTAAAAAGAAGAGCTTTAACCCCGCTTCATGTTTTTAATTTTTTTTCATACAGAAATGAGAGTGGAAACCTTATCTAATTTATCAACTGGCAAATACTGAATTTAATTGTTATTAAAGCATAATTATTAAATAATTTTATTAAATAAAAAACTTATTTTTCTGTTATAATTATTAATTTAGGAATTATTTGATTCACTGTTTTTTTCAAATTTCACTCTTCAACTCACTGAAATATTGACTGTGAAACTCTGGGTCCTTGTTCATTGTTAGAAAAGATTAAAATATGTTAGCTTTTTTCAAGAGACGAAACTTTGGTTTAAAATGTAACTTTTTTATATTATGAATTGAATTTATAGATGTGATATTATTATATTCACCTTCGCTTGTAGAATAATTAATCAAAGCCACCAAGATGATGATGAGCAGATTGCCTACTTGGATCTTCATTTTCCTCAAATTGTGTAATAAAAATTCAAAAAAATTCTTAAGAAAGTTTTTTTTTTTAAATCAGTTTTAAAAAACTCTAAAAAATACATTTGTGTAACTGAGTTGCAGAAAAAGACGTCAAAAGAGAAGCATCTGTTCCAAAACAGTGTGAAGGTCTCATTGAATAAACTTATTAAAAATGATGGAAAAAAAGCAAACAGACGACCGTATCTGGGCTTATTTATCAAATACCTACGTGTACAAATATTAAAAACACATACAAAAATTCATATTATACCTGGAAATAACATCACTGAAATTAATAGAGAGAGTTATTAGGTCTAATTTTCCATTCTTTGGTAATTTTCTCTTAATTTCGCTTTGTTTAAACTCAAAAAATACTTTGTTTTTAATCTCAAATATTAAAAAAAAAACATTGTCATTTGATGAATAAATCATTTTGTACTACAAATAATCTCAATTTCTATTCATAAATGGTCTTTGAATCGAATCGATGATATTTCCCCGACTTCTATATTTCTATCTGCTTAAATCCATATTTTCAAAAAAAATCATGAATATCAATACGAATAAGGAATCTTAACATTTTGGATTTTTGAGTTGCAACTCCAGACAACATGTTTCACTAGTTATATAGTTTAATTTTTCGAACACGAAAAAGATTTTCAGAAATAAATTTTTTTTAGTTTAATGCCGATTGCGTAATTAAAAACTGAAAAATTAAAACATTAAAACAGTTAAATTTTAACCAAATAGTTTCATTTTCTACCAAAATATTTAAATTTTTACGAAAAAAGAAATTTGTAACAAAGTAGTTACATTTTGAAATAAAGAGATGAATTTTCAACTAAAATTATAAATTTTCTACCAAAAAGAGTTAAGATTGATTTGTTTCGTTAAAAAATTAATTTTTTTTTAATTACAATTTTTGGGTAAAAAACCTATTTATTTTAAAACAACATTAAAGATAGAAAACAATCGTAGCAAATTTAGTTACTAACTGTGAAGCATTTTTCGTAGTAATCAGATGAAGAAGTTACCCCAAGACACAGTAAAAGGATCGACAATATTTGCCTCCGGATCTGGGAATCGAGAATAGAACTTTTTACACTTATTATTCAATCTAGATGCAAATAAGTCTACTGAGAAAGGGCCAAATTGTCTTTCAATTTCTGAGAAAGCAGATTGAGAAAGTTCCCATTCCGAATCCATGTTGAAATTACGAGATGCCCTGTCAGCTTCTACATTTTCAGCTGAAGGGATATAAGATGCTGTTATCCAAATTTTTCTCCCTTCGTACCATTCCCAGATACTTCTAGACAGTTCACTCAGGTGTGGGTATCTAACACCCCCAGCTTTGTTAACGTATGAGATAGGAGTACAATTATCCAACCGAAGTAGGACTTCACGATTTGGCAATTTGGACGCGAAACATTTCAGCGCAAAAAAGGCAGCTAGGAGTTCAAGATTATTGATATGCTTTTTTCTTTCCAGTTTACTTCAAAACCCAAAGGCTGTAGCCCCATTGCAAAAACAACCCCAGCCTGACAATGAGGCGTCAGAAAAAATTTCGAGGAAGAAGATTTGTTTTCTAATTGGATTTGATCCAATTTTAGCGTTTTGTTTCCACCACTCAAGATCCGTTCTCATGGATTCAATTATATAAATTCTACCCTCATAATTTCCACCATTAAAGTTTAATGCTAAAAACTTTTGTCTTTCTAGACGTTTACAGTGAATAAACCCGTAAGCTACTGCTGGGAAAGCTGCTGTTAACACGCCTAAAAACTCCGCGAATTTTCTTATTTTATATGTTTTCCCTGTTTCCAATTGGTCCAAAAGGTTTATTATTTGATACTTTTTCTTATCTGTTAAATTCAATGAAAAGTTAATAGAATCAATAATGAAACCTAGATACTTACATTTTTGTTTGGCGATTAATAAACTTTTTTCATAATTTATTATGAAACCTAAATGTTGAAGGAATTTGATAGTTCTTTTCATATTTTTCTCACACTCATTTTTGGATCTGTGAATGAAAAGAACATCATCTAACTATAAAACCAGCAGCATCCCTTGAAGTCTGAGTTCATGTATCACAGGTTTCATTATCTTTGTGAATACGTATGCGCAAGTACATAATCCAAAGGGCAAACACAAAAATTGAAAACATTTATCTTTGAATTTAAATCGCATATATTTTTTGTGACCTTCGTAGATGGGAACTAAGAAGAATGCATCCTTAAGGTCTATCCTGCCCATAAAATCTCCTGGAGATACTAAATTTAGAGTGGATCTAACAGCTTCTAATTTGAAATGCAATGGATTAATGAATTTGTTCAATTCCTTTAAATTAAAAATAAAACGTCTAGATCCATCAGGTTTTGGATCAAGAAAGTAAGGCGAAATAAACTGGTCGTCACATTCGTCGCATTCTTCGATAGCCCCCTTTTTTAACAGTGTTTTAATTTCTAGATCTATTTTTTCCGTTTCTGCGAGAGGTAAAATTTTTTCCTCAGGGGAAATTTTTTGAATAGGAGTTTGTGTGAACGGGATTCTATATCCATTAATACATTCTAAAATATATCTATCCGATGTGATTTTTGTCCACTTTTTACAAAAATGGTGAAGATGTCCCGCCGTTTTCTGTACCTGGACTATTTTCTCGATGACGACTGGTTCATCGTCTGGGCCGTCTTGATAGGGTTCTGAAACTAGGAGGATCTGTATGGCCTCGGCTTGAACTTTAGTAGTTGACCGCGTTTCGGATAATGACCCACCTGACGATGACCCGCAGGTGGGTATTTGGAGTTTCCCTTTTGTTTATGTTTTAATACATAAATAACAAATTATAGAACGACCGAATTAATTTCAAATCGAGGAGGCACTCCATGCTCAAATCACTGAATCAATTGCCACTTATGTATTTTGTTTTTCAACAAAATTAAGATGACCCTGACCTTAACGATTTGCTGAATTTTTTTTCACTAATTCTTGAGTATTTGAGTTTCTTAAATTGAATATGCAGATTATAAGAAAATGGCTCGAATGTTTATTAAAAAGCAGCCTTTTTTAGGACCTTAAATGAAAGAACAAGTTCGTAAACCAGCCATTTTGGATAAAAATTCATAAAATGAACGTATTTTAGATAAATTTAAGACTATTTTTTTCAAGATTAAAGAATTCTATGAACAACATTAAAAATAGAAAAATTAAAGTTTTGGACAAACGACACACGCTATGACAAAAATTAGACAAAAGTTGCTCTTGCAAAAAATAGCGAACACTCATTCAACTTTGTTATGAATAATTTTTGACAGACCACGTAGTTTTTGTTTTAATCGTAAACAACAACATTCAAAATTTAAAAATAAAATTTTTCGAAAAATCCAATCGCAAAAAATTAGACTAAAAATTAGTAAAGAAATTTTTGGAAAGACGACACAAGATACAGTTACATTTTATTTACCAACTTTTTTCGCCTAAATTACAAGCCTAAATTACAATTACAAATTCAAGCCCTCGAATGCACCACAAAAAATGCTCAAAAACCACCCTTACGTAAAAAGTCCCACCTCCGTAAAAACTCGAACCTGGAAAAAATTAATTAGAAGGCAGTGTTGGCCCTTTCTTGGGCTCTCGAATGCTTGAATCTTTCCTATTAAATTCCCAATAAAGATAATTTTTTTTTAAAAGTAGGTGTTGAAATTTGTGAGAAGCCCAAAAATCACAGACACTATTGAAACTGTAAAATTCTAAATAGATTATTTTGTTACAAAGTCATATGTGCGTGGTATCAAGGGGTTGTTTTTTACGTTGAGGGTTAGAGCCTAAAAATCGGTATTGGTATTTTTCAAGAGCCCAAAAATCAGAGACTCTGTTGATGCTGCTAAATTTTAAACAAGATCTTTTGTTGATAAAATTGTATGTGCGTGATATTAAGGGGTTGCTTTTTAACGTTAGGGGTTAGAGCCCAAAAATCGCAGTTGGTATTTTTTAAGAGCCCAAACATAATTGAGTCTGTTGATGCTGTCAGATACATATGTTCGTGGTATGAAGGGGTTCTTTTTTAACGATAAGGGCTAGAGCCCAGAAATCAATGTTAGTATTTTTCAAGAGCCCAAAAATTAGAGACCGTGTTGATGCTGTGAAATTCTCAAAATTGTTATTTTTTTGCAAGGTTATATCTGTCAAAAAATAATCTTCTTGAAAATTTAGCAGCATCAACAGAGTCTCTGCTTTTTTTCTCTTGAAAAATAAAGACTGCGATTTTTGGGCTCTAAACCTTAACGTTAAAAAGCAATCCTTTGATGCCGCACATATATTTTTGAAATTGATTGTTGATGCGTTTAAAATCCCAGAAAAAGCCCAAACTTTTGACGTGTTTAATTTTTTATTTTTCAAAATTATCTTCTTCTATGGACGCTCCACTGCACATTGTTTATAAATTTATAAGTTTTATTTTTTGTCGAATTTTAGGTATGACGATTAGATATTGAATTTCAAAAATCAATATCTCAAAAAGGGCAATTTTTTTTTATTTAAACTTTTTTTATATCAAAAGAACAACTTAAACTTCAACTTGCATGAATTCCTTGTAGTTAAATTTTGTTGTTTCCGAGCTTTTATTTTTGAATGAAAAATGTGTTTGTTCGCTAAAACGCGCAGTTTGCGCAATAAATATCGACTGTAATATTGTAACATTATCAAAAATTCGATACTTCGAGGCAATCTAGCACCTACCTATAATTGTGCAATATTGCATGATCAATGTTGTGTTACTTTATACAATTTAAACAATTACAGTCGATATTCATTGCGCAAACTGCGCGTTTTAGCGAAAAAACACATTTTCCATTCAAAAATTAAAATCTCGCAAACAACAAAATTTATCTACAAGGCATTCAGACAAGTAATTTCAAACGGTAATTTTTGACAAAGTTACTGAAGATTGAAAAAAAAATTCCCGCAAATAATGTAAAAAATCGATTTTGACCTGAAAAATAAAACTGCCGATAAATTCGAGAAAAATTTTTTTTGAGGCAAACAAAAAAACACGTGTCCAATTATTTCTAACAAAGAACAACATATTTAAGTTTTATCGAAAAAGAAAAAAATGTCCCGAATGGTCCTTTTGAATTGAAATGGAAAGCATCTTTAAATAAAAATATTTCGTAATGGAATTATCAACTGTTAGACTTTTTTTTGAGAATAAAATTGTTTGATCAAAAATTAATTAATTTGTTTGAAAAATCTACTGCATTGTTAAAAACTTCCTTCTTTTTTTAAAAATGAATTATTTCGTTTGAAAATATAATAATTTAATTTTTCATTGATAAATCTTAAATTTTTTCAGTTCTACTATACACAAAAACGTGAAATTCTTAATTATGTGTGTGAATGTAACAACATTCATTCCTTCTAATTTTTCAAATTACCATTTGGGATTATCTTATTTGCACAGTTGTGCCACAGAATATATGGCTAAAAAAGTATAAAACATGTGCATTATCTACAGCAAGTTTAAATATCTTGAAAGCAAAAAAATCGATCTTCGAATCGAATGTAAAAAAAAAAAGCATTCAGGTCATACAGCCAGTTATGAAGTACCTTTTAATGCAGGTTTGATCGGGAAAATCATATTGACAAAAAAAATCCAATTTTAAAAAATATGTATAATAAAGTAATATATAATAAAGAAAAAATTACAAAAAAGTCGACTTTTATTATCAGGCACAAGGAGAATAAGTACTAAAGATTGGTAGGAAATTGATTATTCGATTTGTCGAGATATTTTCTAATTTAACATTAAAAATATAATCGCTTGGTAAAAAGAAAATTTCTCGGAAATTTATATAATAATTTTTAAGGCGAAAAGCGTGGAAACTGTAAATAATAGAAAAGTTTAATAAAACGATGTACTCATGTAACATTTTTATCTCTATTGAAACAATAAGAAGGTCATATTGTAAAATCGTCAAGGTTACCTGGTTAATCCCCAATTAAAAAACACAGCCACCTCAATGTTTAAACAAGGTTCAAGAAAATAAAAAATAAATATAATCTAAAAAATATAATGGATAAAAAGGGAATCAATTTTGACCAATATATTAACTAATTACACAGAAAAACAAAAATCACTTTGCGGAGCCAAAAAAGCGAACTACATAATTTTGTAGTATTGATCGAGATTAGTCAATATCCAAAATTTTTGATCGTCAATGGGTATAGTTTCAAAGAAGATTTACAATTTTGGAAAAATGTTAGGTTATGATAATAGCTTTTACCATTTTAGTCTATCTTAGTGTTTTTAATATACAATTATTATTTTTAATAAACAAAAATCATAAGATTACAACAAAAATTATTTGGCTAAAAATGAAACTCACAATTTTTGTCTAGCCGTATAATGATTTAAAGATCTAACTGGAGCATAATAACTGTGGCATAGAAAGTGATTCATCAAAAAATCATGTTGAAACTGGCGGAAAAATAATCCGTGTCTATTAAATTAGGACAATATTTAAGAACCTAAAAAATGATGAGGCTGCTAATGTGGATGGCTTGGCCATAACATCAATCTCCGATAAACCAGTTTCAACCTTTCTGCTCAAAAATTCCCCTCGATACATCCCTATTCAGGCATACCCAAAATTATTTTCTCGGCCTGCCTCTGGGTCAGCTACCTTTTACTTTACCAAATTACACTTGTTTTGCCAATCGCTCTCTATTCATTCTCTCAAAATGAACAAACCATCTCAAGCAGCTTCCTTCTAACTCTGCCAAGTAGTGCTTTCTCTAAACCGCATTCTTCAATAATTCTCTCATCACGAACTTCTACTCAGCAGAGTCCTCTCTGTTCCTGCCATCTTTTTAGTGCGTCCAGGTCTCGCTGCCGAACAGTACAGTGGATGCAAGTGCGGAATTATAAATTGTAATTTAGCTTTATTTGTCAAATTTTACTTCGTGTTGTGGAACCTACAGTGCCGATTAGCCGCCTGATTTTATTTATACGCCCTCTCTATCTATCGTTCCGTAACTTTCAAGATATACGTATCTATAAACTAGCTCTATCCTCTCTTCGTCTAAGGCAATGTTGCATACCCTTTTCTCATACCTTCTTCTAATGATGATAATCTTGGTTTTGTTCACGTTGATCTTAAGACGTTAATCTTGATGCATGTATTTAAGTTAATTGACACTTTGAAAATCATGGGTTTGCTCTCAAATTTTTTTCTGTGATCTTTCTCAATCTAAATATCTAATCTACACATGATTTTCCTGGCATTAATTCACATTGTTCTTCAAAGATCTTTTCTTCCGTTATTTTCGTGAATGTGTGATCATTGGAGATATTTAGTCTACGGCAATCGGTAAGCTGATAGCTCTATAATTATTTCAATCAACAGTATCACCTTTACCTTTTTATATTGGAACAAAAATAAACTTCATCCAATTATTTTGAGCTTTCACTCGCTCAGTGCACATAGTCATCAGCTCGATCAGTCTTACGTACAAATAGTCGTTACCGCTCTAAAGTATTATTGAGATGATACCATTGACACTTGAAACCAGGATCTTCTGATGAATCGTCTTCTATCGCATAGGTATTATGCTTAATCATCACCGCTCAATAATTTCTGAAAATAGTCACTAAAATAGTCTTTTGTTTTGTCAATTTTCCATATACCATTTCGCCCTCGCTGTTCTTAATCCCTAATAATTCTGTACTGCTACTCCCTTTTATGATCCACTTCACCAATTTTAAAAATAATTGCTTATTTTTTTAAAAATAATTTTACATTCTCTTATTTTATTAATCGTTGATTTCATGTTTCCTTTCTTTAACAAGTATTTTTTCTTTTCTGTAACATTAAACTTTCTAGATTACGCTTGACTCTTCTTGCTAAAAACCATGCGGATTTCATAATTCCACAAAGCATCTTCATCGCAAATGTGAGTCTATTAGTTCAGCCTATTTTCAAGTATTGGTTTTATGTAAAACTTTACTTTTTCGGTTTTTGTCAAGTATCAACGTTTTGAGACCCGCTTAGGCAGAAAAAACTATTTTTACGAAGGTTTCTGTCTGTCTGTCTGTAGTCTGTATTGTGCAGTCTGTATTCTGTAGAGACGATAACTTTCGAACGATGGACCAGATTGCATTCTCCTTTGGCAAGCTTTTTTAAGGCCTAACAAGAAAGAACGAGTTCATAAACCAGCTATTTTGGATAAAAATTCAAAAAGAGAGTGCATTTTAAAAATATTTGAGACTATTTGTTTTAATATTTGACAAATCTATGTAGCGCTAGTACTCGACAACTTGGACAATTTATCCTTTATGACGTTTTTAGTTAAAAACAAAATTATCAGAGTTCTAGCATTTTTAAAATATTCAGATAAATAATAATTTATCGGGAATTTACTGTGAACAGCAATGTCAATCATACTATGCTTTTCACATTTTTACTAAATGTGAATGTAAATAATTTTATGTCGCAACC
>JAAAKG020138470.1:0-12627 GCA_010014905.2 Druon quercuslanigerum
TATATTTTTGAATTTTTTTCAGAATTTTTAAATATTTCTTTAATAAATTTTTTTAACAATTCTTTTAAATTGAACAAATTTCCCTAAAATCTTCCACATTCATTTTTGACAATTTTGTAAATCTATCTAAATTTCACAATTTTCAAACAACTTCTTACTTTTTTGTTCGAAATCTGTAAAATCTATATTCTGTTTTAAATTAGGCTATTTCAATTATTTGAAATCATTTCAAATTTTTAACTAATTTCACATCTTGTCAAAACTTCTAAATATCTCTTCAACTTACTCGATTTTTTTTACAAATTATTAGATATAATTACTGAATTTAATTGAACTGTCAGATATTAAAAAATATTAATTAATTGTTTCTTTCTCAATTATAAAATTTCAAATTGAGTGGTTTCAAAATGGAATATTTTAGCCTGGAGGAATATTTGAAATTTAATAAAAAGCCTTTAATTATGAATATATTATTTTGAAGTTATTTAAAAATTTAAAAAAGTTTATAAAGTTTCAATCGGACGTTCACATTTGTTTAACTAATAAAACTTTCCAATTGAAACAGTTTAATTGTCAACATTAAAATCTGGACATTCTTAAATTTTTAACTGATTCCGAATCGTCTTGTTATTAAATCAATTAAATTATTAATAAATTTGTAATCCTTAAAGTGCAGTTCAATTTTGAAGATCATTTATTAATTTATATTCATAGTTGATCAACTAAATATATTTTTTATTCAAAATCTTCGATTTCAAGCACTTCTAATTTTTAATTTTTTAACCCTTGAAAGTAAACTTTGACAGATTTTTTTTCTAAAAATAAAAAAAAATGTACTGTAATTTCCCGGTTTTCCCGGACTCATAAAATTCCTGGCCTAGAGGCCAACCCTGAAAAATATTCTAGGGATGCCAAAAAATGTTGTAGGATTTCCAAAGATTTCAAGGATTTTCACAAGATTTTAGGTAATTTTACAAATCAAACGGATTTCTAAAAAACTTTAAGGAATAATATATTCTTGTTTTATTTTCACGGGAATTTAAATTATTTCTAACTATTTCAAAGATTCAAAAAAAAAAAAAAAAAAATTCAAGAGGGATTAAAAGATTTTAAGGTATTTCTATGGATTTTAATAGATTAAATTGTTTTCAAATTAAAAGTTCTTAAATTAGAATTTAAATTACTTTAATTTTAAATAGTTTAAGCATTCTTGAAAAGCTTTAAAATTATTTCCAAATCCTGCGAATGAACAAATTTCCTTAAAATTTGGATTCAGAAGTAACAATTGAACACTTATTATTTTCGGAAAAAATTAATTAATTTTTTTAAATTAAATTAAATTTTGTTAAATTTCTAGAAAAGTTAATTTATAACTTGAGTTAATTTTGAGTTATAAACTAATTTTAAGTCTTTCCAAAACTTCTAAATATCTTTTAAAATTACTCCAATTTTTTCTACAAATAATAAGTATTAAATTATTATTTAGGCATCAAAAAACAACAATTTCACTTCCAAATTAAACATTTTTTAAATAGAACAATGAAAATTTAAAATTTAAAAGCTTTTCGAAATTTTAATAATTCAAAGCTTTCTACGTCAAACAATTAGGTTTCAAATTGTTTACTTTTAAATGTTTGGCTTCAATTTACTCGTCTTAAATTAACAGTCAAATATTGCTAAATACTAAATAATTATCCTTGTTCTTGATTAAAAAATTTCAAATTAAATGGGTTAAAAATTGAATAATTTGGACTGAAACAATGTATTTTAATTAAAAGAATTAAAACAGTTACAATCTGGAAATTCTTAAACTTCGAACGGAATTAGAATCGATTTACAAAATTAATTTCTAATACTTAAAGTACAGATCCATTTTAAAAACTATTTATTTATTTTTACAGTTTATGAATTAAAAGTGTTCTTTATCAAAACTTGGGCAGATTTTTCTTCTGAAAAATTGTAAAATTCCCAGTCGAAAAATAGATTCACTGTAATTTCCTGGTCTCAGAAAATTCCCGGTAACTTCCCTGTTTCCCGGTCCAGCTGCCACCCTGCATTTCACATTAATTCCTTTAATTATTATTAAGTATAAACTTAATAGTTTGGTATTTTTTACAATCATTTGAAGATTAACTGCGAATTTTCAAAAAATGAAACATTTTTTTAAATGAAAAAAAAAAATATAAAAAAAATATCTTGTATCATTTACTAGGATAAAAAATTACATACAAAAAGTTTCTTGAACTCAAAAATAGTTTGCTCTCATAAAACCGATAGGATACCTTTTTTAGATCCACAAAAACTTTTTAAAACTATTAGAAACAATAAAAAAGGTCGGGTTCTTCTGTAAATCATATTTTCAAAATTTGATTACGAAAAAGAAAAAGATTTTCTGGAAAGCCCCACTTTTTTTCTTTTTTCCATTGTTGTTTATGATAATATAATTGCTTAAGAAAGGCATCCTAACAGTTTTATGGATGATTAAAAAACAGAAAGATGTATTTTTTGCAGAATTTCCCAGATTGTAATTAATTAATATTCTCAAAACAAAGGAAAAAATGGCAACTGGGATTTTTGACAATTTAAAAATATCAAGCGCCATTTTGTCATTTTTTAAAATTAAACAAGTATTTTTGGATTCAATTAAAAGAGCAAAACTGTCCGGGTAATAGAAAAAAGAAAATCTCGAATACCTACGCTCGTTTGGAAAATAGTGCATTCTGAAGAAAAAATATATTTACAAAAATTTTTTAAATAAAATTTCAGGTTTATACCAAGACGGACCTATCTGCTCTTTCAGAACCGGAAGTGGAGTAACTCAAGTTGAATTTAGTCCCTGCGGTACAAAACTATATTCAGCAGTGAGACGCAATAATGAATTTTATTGTTGGGACCTCCGTAACCCAGGAGTCGTTTTGTGGTCACTGGAAGATCGAACAGCGAATACTAATCAGAGAATTCATTTTGATATTTCGAGCGACGGATCTACGATCGTCTCTGGTAATTATATTTAAATCATAGACTACAATGCTCTCAAAACATGGGACATAGGCCGATTTTTCGAAAAAATAGGGGAATAAATGATTTTAAATCGAATTTATGCCGATAAAATATTGCATTTAGTATAGAACGCTTTAAATTCTTACGATTTTATATCAAAGTATACAGCAATTTGAAGAAAATAGTTGAATTTTCAACCGAAAACGATACATTTTCTAACAAGGGATGAATTTTCAATCTAGAAAGAGGAATTTTCAACAAATAAAAACTAATTTTTAACCAACAAGTTGTATTAACAACCCGATAGTTGAACTTTCAATCAGGAGTAGAATTTTTTTCAATATAGTTGAGCTATTAAGAAAAAAGTTAATTTTAAATCAAGAAAGATAACTTTTCTATAATAAAATATCAATTTTTAATCCAATACTACGGATTTTTAATAAAACAGTCGAATGTTAAAAAAACAAAAGATTTAAATTCATATTAACTATTTTAAATGAAATAATCTACGTAGATAACATATTGAATTCAATACGAAACGTTTTAAATTCTTACGATTTCAAATCGAAATATAATGCAATTTCAAAAAAAAAAAATGAATTTTCAATAAAAAAAAAAATATCAATTTTCTACCAAGAGACGAATTTTCGAGAAAAATAAAAACAAAAAAGTGAATTTTAAACAAGGAAAAATTACTTCTATACCTTAACCAATAAATTTTTAATCAAAATGGACGAAGTTTTACCTAAACAGTCGAATTTTCAGTGAAAAAAAAGATGAATTTAACCAAATAGTTGAATTTTCGAAGAAAAAAGATTAATACTCAACAAAAAACACTTTTTTTCAACCAAATATTTTAATTTTCAACCAAAAAAGGTCTTTTCTTAACCAAATACATAAATTTTTAATCAAATGCAGTTGAATTTTTATCTGAAAGAATCTTAAAAAATGGAATAGTTAAACTTTCAACCAAGAAGTTTAAATGTCAACCAAAAAAATATTTTTTTAACCTAAAAATATGCAGTTTCCGCTTACAAAGATGCATTTTCAACCAAATAGTTAAATTTTCTACAAAAAAGTTTATTTTCAAACAAGAAAGATGAACTTTCTAACAAAAGACAAATTAAAAAAATATAGGTTAATTTTTCTCTAAAAAAGATGATTTTTAGCCAAAAAAATGGACTAGCTCAATTTTCAAATCAAAAATACATTTTTAACCAAAAAAGAAGAATAATTTTCAAGAAAATGTTTGAATTTTTCACTAAAGTTAATCAAGTATTTACATTTTTAACCAGCAAAAATATATTTTTAATTAAATAGTTAAATTTTCGATGAAAAACATGATTTTTCCATCAACAATTTTAATGTTCAACCAAAAAATACGAATTTTCCATAAAATAAATGCATTTTTAAGAACATTGATGAATTTTGAAGCCAGAAAGACGAATTATGTACAAAACAGTTGGATTTTGAACCCAAAACTATTATTTTACAACAAAAAGTTAATTTTCGACAAAACAGTTATTTTTCCAAATAAATAGTTAACATTTTAGCCAAACTGTAAATTTGTCTGCAAAAATAATTGAGTTTTCAACAAAAAAAAAAGTTTATTTTCTACCAAATAGTTTAACTTTCTATCAAAAAGACGAATTTTCGAAACGAAACGTGGATTTTTTAAGCCAGAAAAGACGAATGATCTACAAAAGCTTTGAATTTTTAACCCTAAAATATGGTTTTTTAACACGAAAGTTAATTTTCATATACATAAAAGACAAAAAGATGAATTTTTAACGAAACATTAAATCATTGATAATATAAAAACAAACTTTAATTAAAATTTTTTAAAAACACTAGAGTTCAACCAAAAAAGATAAATTTTCAACAAAAGAAGTTCAACATTCAACTAAAAAGTTGATTTTTTAACTGAGATAAATTTTCTACCAAAAAGTCCAGTTTTTTACCAAATTGTTAAATATTTAACTAAAAAAGATTAATTTCTAGTAAAAAATAGAGTAGCTTAATTGTCAGTTAAAAACATTAATTTTCAACTAATAGTGAAACAAATTATCAATAGAATAGTTAAATATTTAACCAGAGATTAATATTCAACCAAAAAAAAGTGATCGCAAAGTAAACCAACTAGTTATTTTGTACTCAAAAAATAAATTTTTAAACAAATCATTAATATTTTAAACAAAAATGCGATTTTTCAACAAAATTGTTAAATTTTGATGCAAAAAAGACAATATAGGTATAAAAAAGTTGAATTTTAAACCCAAAAATATTTTTCAACACTAAATGAATTCTCAACGGAACATGTAATAGTTGGTGATATTTCAACCAAAAAATATTTTAATTTGAAATAAAAAACCGTAAAATATAACGCCAGAAGAGGAATCATGAACAATGAAGATTCATTTTCTACCAAAAAAAGACGAATTTTTAACAAAAAAGTTCATCATTCTGCCAAAACAATGTTATTTTGTAGTCAATAACAAGTAATAAATATACAAACAAATAGTTAATCTTATAATTAAAGAAGATAACTTTTCAACCATAAAATGGAACTGCTCAATTTTCAGCTAAAAAATTAATTTTCAATCAAAAATGAAATCAATTTTTTTTAAATAGTTCAATTTTCAACCAGAGAGTATAAACCGTTTGAATTAACCAAAGAAGTCGAATTTTCAATAGAATTCAGCATTTAGTCAAAAAGATGATTTTTTTAATTAAGAAGATTAATTTTTTTCAAAAGATTTTTTTTCTAGCAAATTAGTTCAAATTTCAACCAACTAGTTAAATTTTTAAACGAAAAATATGGTTATTTTAAATAAAAATAAATTAAATAAAAAATTGTGGAATATTCCATTAAAATAAGTTAAATTTTCAGTTAAATAAACAAAATAATTTTCCACCAAAAAAGAAAAGAAATTTTCATCAAAATAGTTAATTTTTCAACAAAAAAATGCCTTTTTATCCAAAGAAAATTTTTTTTCTATTAAATAGCTCATGTTTCAAACAAAGAAATGAATTTCTAAATATTTGACTAGAATATTTGATTTTTTACCCGAAAAGAAGAATTCTGAAAGGTAGTCTAACTTTCAAAGAAAAATATAATTTTCTACAAACAAATTTTTTGTTAATAAAATATGTGCATTTTCAACAAAATAGTGGAATTTTCAATTAACAAAGACAAATTTTCATCGAAATTGTTGAATTTTGAACAAAATCTATTTTCAATCAAAAATGGACATTCAAATTTTCATTTGAAGGAATTAATTTTTAATCAGACTGATAAATTTTCAACAGAATTGATGAATTTTTAACTGGAATAGTTGATTTTTATACCAAAAAGATGAATTTTCGACCATAAAGATCCATTTTCTACAAAAAAATACGAATTTTCCTCAAATTACATACTTTTTCAACCAAATAGTTTGATTTCTAAATAAAAATAGTCCATTTTTAACCAAACAGTTACATTTAGATCCAAGAAAGAAACATTTACAACCAAAAATAGAATAGTACATTTTTCTGTTAAAAATATAATTCTTAACAAAAATAAATGTATTTTCAGAAAAATAGTTAAATTTTGTATTGGAACAGTTGAGTTTTTAGTTTAGAAATTAATTTTAAACAAAATAGGTATATTTAAAATTGAATTGTTGAATTTTAAATCAAAACAAAAAACTATTTTTCCTTAAAAAAAATGTTTAACCAAAAAATTCGAACCTTAAACAAAATACATAATTTATTAAAAAAAAACAGCTTAATTTTCAATTAGTTAAAGAAGTTTTTAACAAAAATGATGAATTCTCAAAAAATGGGTGCTTTCAATTCAATTCAACCCGCTTCAAATTCCTATTTTTTCAAGTAAAAAATTGAGTTTTCAACAAGATAGATGATTTTTAACCAAATAGTTGGATTTTAAACAAAAAAACATTAATTTTCAATAAAAAAGACGATTTATCAACAAAATATATGACATCGCAACTAAATAGCCGAATTTTTAACTAAAAACTAAAAAGGATTAAAAGTCAATTTTAAGTTAAAAAATTATTTTTCAACAGAAAAAAATTTAAAGCAGTGATGAATTTTTAATCAAAATAATTAATATTCAACTGAAACAGATTAATTTTAAAAATAGATGAATTTTTGACAAAAGAGTTTAACTTTGAACTAAGAAAATTAATTTTCCCCTAAAATTATAAATATTTCATTGGGATACTTAAATTTTCAATCAAAAAGAATAATTTTTGAACACTAAAATTAATTTTCAAAGAAGAAGATTAATTTTCCAAAAAAACGATTTTTCAATAAAATACATGAATTTTCAACAAAACTAAAAAAGACCAATTTTCAACCAAATAGTTTAATTTCGATTAAAAAGATTCATTTTTAACCCAACTAATGAATTTTCAAATAAAATTATGAATCTTCAACTGGAATAGTTGAAAAAAGACAAATTTTCCTCAAACACATACATTTTCAAACAAATAATTTAATTTCTAAACAAAAAATGTAAATTTTTAACCAAATAGTTAAATTTTTATCAAAAAAAGATACTTTTTAATCAAATATAGAATATTTAATGTTTGTTTTAAAAATCTGATTCATAACAAAAAAAAAGAACGGATTTTCAGCAAAATAGTTCAACTTACTACGGGAATAGTTGAATTTTTAGTTTTAAAAAATTGATTTTTAACAAAATGGGTACATTTGTAATTGAATTCTTGAATTTTGAACTGAAAAATATCAGTTTTCAACAAAAAATGGAATAATTCAATTTTAAGTTAAAAACATTTTTTTTTAAATTGTAACCAGTGATGAATTTTTAATTAAAATAATAAATAGTTAACTGAAACAGATTATATTTAAAAAAAAGATGAATTTTTTACAAAAGAGTTTAACTTTCAACTAAGAAAATTAATTTTACACTAAAATAATGAATATTTCATTGGGCTGCTTAAATTTTCAATCAAAAAGAATAATTTTTGAACATCAAGATTAACTTTCAAACAAAAAGATTAATTTAAAAAAAAAACGATTTTTTAACAAAATACATGAATTTTCAATAAAATAGTTGAATTTTCAACTAAAACAGACAAATTTTCAGCCTAATAGTTAAATTTCGATTAAAAAGATTCATTTTTAACCAAACTGATGAATTTTCAAAAAAAATTATGAATCTTCAACTGGAATAGTTGAATTTTCAACCATAAAGATTAATTTTCTACAAAAAATACGATTTTTCCTCAAATTACATACATTTTCAAACAAATAATTTAATTTCCAAATAAAAAATGTAAATTTTTAACCAAACAGTTGAATTTTCATCCAAAAAATATACTTTTTAATCAAAAATAGAATGTTTAATTTTTCTTTTAAAAATGTGATTCATTACCAAAAAGAAACAATGGATTTTCAGCATCATACTTCAATTTACTACGGGAATATTTGAATTTTAAGTTTAAAAAAATTGATTTTTAACAAAGTATTTTCATTTTTAACCAGAGATGAATTTGAGTAAATTTTTAGTAAATAAATTCGTAACCTAATAAACACACTCAAAATTATCAAAACAATGAAAACTTGAATTTTACTACAGTCAAAAGTAAATTCTCGGTTAAAAAAATTAAATTTCCCGTTATTTCCCGGATTTGCTGCCACCTGGAAGGAAATATGAAGTCTGCAATGTCCTAAAATGGAAAAAATAATTTTAAAAACTGTAAAAACTATTTTGATTTTTCAGGAGGCACCGACGGTTTCGTCAAAGTTTGGGAAGTCCACGAGCCTCAAGAAACTCAAGTCGAGGCTGAAGAATTAAACCCAATCAGCAGAATACAATTATCCAAAGACTGCATAAACGGCGTGAGTTTACACGCGAGATTGCCGCTCCTAGCTACAACTTCCGGCCAAAGAATATGCGACGAGGAGGAAAAACACCGCGATAATAGTGTAAGATTATGGTGGTTTGGCAGTGTCGAAAATCACATCAATACAATCGATTAAATAAATAAATTCCTATTTATATTACGACAATTGATTAAAAATGAGTTATCAGTTTATTAAATAAAAAACATGGCACCACTTTCTTGCCGTTACATATCGACGGCACAGCATTTCCATTTTTCATAACCATTCGTAAGTGGCATGCCTCAACTTACTATTGCCTCAAATTTTCAATAACTTTCGCAAATTCAATATTTTTAGGACATTCCCGTCAAATATTGACAATTCTGTACTGTGATTCCGATCACTGTAGTTTAAATATATATATATTATCATCAAAAGATTCGTATTTTTATATTAAAAAAATTGTTAATTCTTTTAAGAATGGTAGTACAATTATTTTAAATAGCAACAATTAATTCTAATTCGAATCAGGCCTTCAATTTGTAAAACACACGGCCTGTATTTTCTCAAAAATATACGATAGATTAATAAAATAGTAAAACAATCTTACAAAAAGAAAAATGAGACATGCTTATTACTTATCTTATTTTTCTTATCTATCTTATTTTTAAGGCGACTCGAAAGACATTAGATTTACCGTTCGTCGAATGGTTGGAGTTTTCACTAATCCACTCGATTTGTTCCCTTTATGGTTAGACTGTGCTCCGGCAGCCAGTGAACATTCTTCCACTAAATTGATTAAAATATTTTTTTCGTAATTTCATTTAATTATGACTAACTTAATTATCAATAGAGGGTGGCCACTCATACTTAAAATTAAAAAATTCGACTATTTGCCTGTTTTCTTGTCAAAAATTCTATTTTTCGCGATTTATTTATAAGCGTTTATAATAACTATTTAATACTAAATTCTTAATTGCGTAATATATTGTTGTAGGCACCATATTTTTAAGATTTCAAGTCTAAATATACTGAATTTTCAACAAAATAGTTGAATGTTTACTTAAACGATTTCATTTACAACCAAATAGTGGAAACTTCAAGTAAAAGAGATGAATTTTCAACAAAAAAGTCGAATTTCCAATGAAAAAATATCAATTTTAAATAAAAAAGATGAATTTTCAACAAAAAAGTGGAATTTCCAATTAAAAAAATATAAATTTTAAATAAAAAAGATGAATTTTCAACAAAAAAGTGAAATTTCCAATAAAAATAATATCAACTTTCAACACAAAAGTAAATTTTTAACCAAGAAGATAATTTTTTTCACCAACAATATTAATTTTCTACAAAAAAAAAAAAAGAATTCTCATAACAAAAAAGTCAATTTTCAACCAAATAGTTAAACATTTAAGCAAAAGAGATGAATTTTCAATAAAAAATCTGAATTTATAATCAAAAGAAGTTTCATTTTCAAGTCAAAAATACGTATTTTTTGGAAGACAGTTACATCTTCAACCAAGAAATTGCATTTACAACCAAACAGTTAAACTTTTAAGCAAAAGACACGAATTTTCAACAAAAAATTTGGAATTTTCAAGCGAAAAAGACGAATTTTTAAGAAGACAGTAGAATTTTAAACAAAAAAGGTGAATTTCTAACCAAAAAATATCATTTTTCTACCAAAAGATCAATTTTCAACCAAAAAAGACGAATTTTGAACAAATAGTTCAATTTTCCACCAAGAATATTATCTTCTACAAATAAGACAAATTTTTATAACAAAAAAGTTTATTTTCAACCAAGAAAGATGAATTTTCAAATAAAAAAAAGCATTGTTGTAGACACCACATTTTTAAGATTTCAATTTAAAATATACTGCATTTTCAACCAAAAAGTAAAATTTCCGATAAAAAAAATTAATTTTAAATAAAAAAGATGAATTTTCAACAAAAAAGTGGAGTTTCCAATAAAAATAATATCAATTTTCAATAAAAAAAGATGATTTTACAACAAAACGGGCGAATTTTAAACATAGTACATACATTTTCAAACAAATAGTTTAATTTTTAAATGAAAATGACAGTTTTTAACCAAATAGTTAAATTTTCATCGAAGAAAGAATCATTTTCAACCAAAAATAGAATAGTTAAATTTTCGGTCACAAAATATAATTCTTAACAACGATAAATTAATTTTCAGAAGAATAGTTACATTTTCTGCAGAAATAGTTGAATTTTTAGTTTTAAAAAATTGATTTTCAACAAAGTAGTTACATTTTCAATTGAATTGTTGAATTTGCAAATTCATTATTCATAATTCATTCAAAAATGTTAAAAATTGTTGAATTTTCAAGAAAACAGTGGAATTCCCAATAAAAATAATAATAATTTTCAATAAAATAGATGAACTTTTAACAAATAGTTGAATTTTCACTGAAACGATTTCATTTACAACCAAATAGTTGAAACTTCAAGTAAAAAAGAATAATTTTCAACAAAAAATTTGAATTTCTAACCAAAAAATATTTTATTTTCAAGCCAAAAAACTTAATTTTTTAGAAGACAATTAAGTTTTCAACCAAGAAATTGTATTTACAACCAAACAGTTGAACTTTCTAGCAAAAAAAATTATTTTCTACGAATAAGACGAATTTTTATAACAAAAATTTCATTTTCAACCAAGAAAAATGAATTTAAAAAAAAACTTTCAACAACTGGTTGAGTTTTCTGACTAAAAAGTTGAATGTTTTAGAAAAGAATTAACTTTGAAACCCGAAAAGAAGAATTTTCAACATAAAAGTGAATTTTCAACCAAATAGTTGAACATTTAAGCAAAAAATATGAATTATCAAAGACAAATTTGGAAATTTCAACGAAATAGCTGCATTTTCAAAAAAAGTATTAACTTTCTACCAAAAAAGTCGATTTTTTATAACAAAAAATTTCTTTTTCAACTAAGAAAGATGAATTTTGAACTAAATACTTGATTTTTCAAACCAAAAGGATAAATCTCATAGAAGACAGTTGCATTTTCAACAAAGGAAAAATGACTTTTCTACCAAATATAATGAATTAAAAAAAAAAAACTTTCAACAACTGGTTGAGTTTTCTGGCTAAAAAGTCAAATGTTTTAGAACAGATTTAACTTTTAAACCCTAAAAGTAGAATTTTTAACCAAAGGGATCATTTTTTTTTACCAAAAATATTAATTTTCTAGAAAAACAAATTCTCATAACAAAAAGAAATTAATTTTCAACCAAATAGCTGAAATTTCAAGTAAAAGGCAAATTTTCAACAAAAAGCTTGATTTTTTAAGCGAAAAGGACGAATTTTTTAGAAGCAAGTTAAATGTTCAATTAAAAAAAGAATGTTTAACCAAAAGATTATTATTCTACCAAAAGATCAATTTTTAACCCAAAAAGGCGAATTTTTGCAACAGAGTTCAATTTTTAACCAAAAAGATATTTTCTACAAAAAAGACGAATTTTTATAACAAAAAAGTTTATTTTCAACCAAGCCAGATGAATTTTCATCCAAATAGTTGATTTTTCAAACCAAACGGATGAATCTTATAGAAGTCTTTACTACCAAAAGATGAATTTTGAACCGAAAAGATAAATTTTTCACAAAAAATATTAATTTTCTACCAAAAAATAAAATAATTCTCATAAAAACAAAATTTATTTTTACCCAAATAGTTGAACATTTAAGCAAAAGATAAGAATTTTCAACAAAAAATGTAAGAACAAATTTATTTTAATATATATAA
>JAAAKG020138471.1:0-35073 GCA_010014905.2 Druon quercuslanigerum
TACTTTTCTGTCCTGGCATACTTCTCTAGCTTCTTTAACGTCCATGCATTTTTTCATGCAGACTCTCGTGTTTCTATTTTCATTTGGAATTATCTAGCCTTTAAAATAGCGAATAATTAAATATTGATTTAAAGTTTATAATAGGACAATCGTAATTCCACAAATTAAAACTGAAGTCCGGCAAATTGACCAAATTTTCTCAAAATGTTTTTAATTTCAAGTCGTACAATCGTGAAAAATTTAAATTTGAAATAATATAGGAGTCGTTCACATATTACGTTACGCTTGTATGGGGGCAGGAGGTTTGGTTCAACAGGATCTATTATATGATCATTTGAGGATGGGGGAAGATGAAGGGTTCGAGAAATTATACGTAACATTTTTTTTTATTACAATAATTTATTTAAACATCTATAGCAATATAAGAGGGTAGGGAGAAGTATTCTATCAGGATAAGCCGTAATTTAAAAAAATGTACATGTCACTTTTGGCCAGTATAAAATTACGTTTTTTGTATTTGGTTATATGGATGCTTATTTACAATTTTTTCCAAAAGTTTTAAAATTGTTAGAAAGTGCAAAATTAGCATAATTAAAAGTTGTAAAGTTTCTGTGATCGAAGCATGAAAAGATATGTTAAAAACATTTAAAAACTTTTTAATAATTATTCCATTAACCAAATTTTAAAAAGTAATATTTTGGTTGATATTTAAACAAATGATAACCTGATCCAAAATTTACAATAATTTTTTATTCCGCGAAAACGTTCTATTTATGGTAAAAATATCAGATTACTGAAAATTACGTGATAATGAGGGGGGAGAGGAGGTCATTATCTATTATTACGGTATTATTCGTTTTATAACATTGTAGAAGTTTAAATGATTTCTTTTAAGTTTTTTCATCTTTCAAATAAAACCGTAGAAAATTGTAATGCATTTAAAGCCCTTAAAAGTAGTAAAATTCTCTAAACGAGAATATTTTTATAAATTGAACACATCTAAAAATGATTTAAAGAATTGAAGTATTAAAAACAGAACAGTTTGGGGGCTTCTAAACAAGGCTTCTATAAAAATGTTAAATATCTGAAATCTTAATTAATGTCTATCAAAATTAATTAATTTTAAATTCAGACAAATCTGAATCCTAAGACTCTCATTAAAAATCGTTTAATCTTTAACAAATTAACTTTGAAATTGTCCAATTTTGAATATTTATATTTATTTATTTTTTTTTTTAATATGAATTTAAGAGTTTCCAACTATTAAGGGTTCCTATTTGAAACAAAATTGTAGAATAAGGAAGTACACGATTTAAAACTGTTTTAATTTGAAAGCTATTAATTTTTCATTGTCAAAATATACAGTTTCAATTACGAAAATTTAATTGGCCCATTTGTCCCGATTTCAATTAGGGCAGTAGTCAGAATCCCACTAGAATAACTGAACTAGTAAGTTATAATCAGGACCCTTTAAGGCACTGCTTAGATTTTTTATTCCTCATGATTAGAAAAACTATTTGCGTCTAGTTAGGCCCTAATCCTGTATTTAAGCCAGGCTTTAGTTAGTTCCTGATTAAAATAGAAGAAGGAAAAAATGCTAGTCAGGCACTGGCCAGGCCTTAGTCAGCATGCCCCAGATGCGTGAATATAACCGAAAAAAATTTAATTACTTATTTGTTCACCTTTCAAAGTAACTATTTTGTTTCAAACACTGTGTATGTGTATGTGAAACCCAGTGAAAAATAATGAAAATAATCATTTGTCATAGTGACTCTGGTATAACCTTTAAAATTATTGATCGGAAATTGGTTTGAATTAGAATATTTTAACTCATTTTTTTTTAGTTTGTTGAAAACTCGTTTGTCAAATATATTTGATGACATAAAAATGACAATTGCATAAAGACCAGTTGAAAATGGCACTGAAATACGTTATTTTAAATGTAACAATGTGCCGACTTCATGTCGTCCTTATGTAGTTGTCATTCTCATGTGTTCATTTGTATCACAGCTGAGTGCTGAACCCACCAGAAAACAGAGAGATTCTAGACGGGCAGTTAATGATATTCTCGTTAGCACCTTGCTAGAAATGCTAGACAGATCCCGACTAAAACAGCGTTACAGAAATAGTCTGGCCCTACCTATTTTTTCCGAGCAGTGCCCGATCAGAAATAGGAAAAAACTAGCTGGGGCCCCTCCAAACCCCGATCACAATTTCTAAATGGGTGATAGCCACCCTGATACTGGAAAGCTGATCAGTGCATGATCTAGTCCAGATCCGACACAAACTGCCATTAAATTTTCGCATGTGTATTAAAGTACAATTCTTTTCAAATATTTGTAGCTTGAGAACTGCATATACGGACAATAAATGCATTAGAATTACAATTTCTCGAACAAATTATGATCAATTTCAGGATTTAAAAAATTCCAATCTTTCAATTTAAAGTCGGCCTAATTTCCAATAGTTGCAATTTGAAGTTGTACTTGATAAAAGGAGGTAACGTGGTTATTCTTCATGAATAAAAATTAATTTGGTCATACGGTCATAATATAACAAAACAAGAGATTCTGATGTTCAACGAATCATTCTGTATTTGTAAAAAAAAAATTTCTAACGTTCCGACCTTATTACAAGTCTCCTTTAGAGTTTGTTATCACCTGTATTGACAATTCTATCCATAAGACATTTCAAAATCTGATTTCGTCACATTAGTAAATTTTAGAGTGAAACATTTAAGTTTGGTTCTTTAAACAAATTGTGCACGCAAATTTTCGTATTAAAAAGTCGTCATTTGTAGAAATTATTATTGAAAAGAAATTGAAACCTCGGAAATCGTACTAAGGTCTTAAATTTGTAGATACTATATTTTTTTAAACTAACAATGTGTTTTGTTTTGGGCCGACGAAAATTTTTCACAGTAAAGGAATACTCCAATTACACTGAACATATATATATATAACGACGTATGTACCTATTTTGTTGATTTTTCAAAACACTGTGCCACGATTTAACCAAAGTTTTGGCTGAATCGATGAAATTATTAGCATTTGGTAAAATCAACAAAAGCAATTAGTTACATTATCCAATTTTCACTAATTGACTTCAGTAAATAATGCAGATAATTTGCAATGGGAAACCTGATTGGTGCAAGAACAAATTAAAGGATACGCGGAAGGCACGGAAGGAGTTTGCAAATTTTATGTTATAGTTTAGACTTTAGAAAGCGATGATGCTAAAGATTGTTTGGTGTGGTGGTTAGTAACTTGCACCAGGTGAGTCGCTACATTGTATTTGCTTCAAGGAGTTACAAAGTTCTCTCGTAACCCGTAGGAAACCCGGGAAGTGTTCAATTAATACTTAGCCGCCCAGTGTTATCTTTCATACACTTTGAATGTGTTACCTTACACTTCACTCTATCTATAATCATTAATTAATCAGCCTTCATCATAATTTTCTTCCTCACAGGGATTTCAAGTTTTACAGATCGAAGATTTCCTTATAATAAGCCATTTTTAAATGTCTTTGGAAACCTTAATTTAAAAGTACATCCGAATAATTCTGACTTGCAACCGATAATTTTTTTTTAATTAATGTAATTGTGAATTGGCACTAGAAAATTGTCCAAAAGAATTGTAACAATTTTATGTTTGGTCTAAAAATAAATAAAATAAATATAACAACAAATTTCCGCAAATAATTTTTATTTTTTCTTCGGAATATGGAATTCCGTAAAGAGTTGTAATTTTGTCTTGGAACAGGTAATTTTTGACATGGAACGGGAGACTTTAGAAAATTATTTTAATTATGGTTTACAAAAACGAAATTTACGAAAACAATCCCTGTTCCAAATAAAAATCCTTCAGATTCTGAAACCAACATGTTCCAAATCAGGATTCATTTGATTTTAAGCATCTTTTTTACAAATAAAAATCTATCGGAATTTTAACCTTCTCTCTTCCAAATTTAAGGCAAAGGGAGTGGCTGTATTTCTGAATTATCATCGAATATTTTGTAAATGAATATAATTCTGACTTGGAAGAGGGCATTTTTGGAAAAAAGTAATTGTAAGCTAGAACAGGGAATTATGTATAGCATTATAATTTTTACTTTGAAAAAGGAAATTTCCTAAAGAATTAGAATTTGGATTTTGCGACAGGGATTTATTGAAAAATAGCTATATTGCTAAGTTGCGATATTGAGTTTCAGTAAAGTAATATAATTTTGAGTTTAGCACAAGCCATTTTCGCGAAGAATTAAATTTATACTTCGGTTCAGGTATTTTTACTGAAGAATTCTAATTTTGGGTTTAAGACATGGAAGTTGAGTGAAAAAATATAATTTTGAAAAATCAGACAGGGAATTCCCGCAATGAATTATAATTTTGACTTTTTGCACAGAAAATTTCGTAAAGAATTATAATTTTGATTGTAGAAAAGGAAGATCCATACAACAAATTATTTGATTATTCATATATAAATTTATAATTCCTTATGGCATAATTGTTCATTGTTTAGAACGATTTGACCCGACTGCAAGTTAAAAATGATACGTCGGTTGAAGTTCAAAAATGCCATTTCACTATATAATTTCAAAAATTTCAAAGTTGACCTGGGGTGTTTGGAAATATTAAAATAGAAGTGGAATTTCGTGTCGTATTCCTCAATGTCAATGTTTTTTGAGAAGAATATCACACACATAATTCGCATTCGCAACCCATTAAGATTTTCTGGCAAGGACGTCATTTACGTTAGACACCGTTCGTATATGTGTGTAGCCAATAAAGCATAAGAGAATCAGCGGCTTGACATTTCTACTTAAGTATATTTACGTTCTAGGATCTACTCTAGGATGCCAGATATAAATTTTATTTGTGAATAGGTAGAGAAATTCTCATTAACCCCAGCTTCAGGGAAACTTAGTTGGGTGTGCGTTTTAACCGCGACCCAAAGTCAGCCCGATCATTTGGACATGAGTATTTTAGTAACCTCGTCTTCCAGTCTGCGTTTACATCGTGCTACGGAAATAGCGCAACGCAATCCGATATGAGCAGAGAATACGTGAAAGAATATATCCATTCGCCAACTCGAGCGCATCATTTCGTGTATTTCTGCACATTTTCTTTTTTGGCATTCGATAGGGGAAGGAGAAAGAAGGTTTTCTTAATTCAGGGTGGCCAGTTCAACTTCGAAAAAAATTCCAAGCTTTTACTCAATTTTACAAGTCCAAAATTATGTTTTTCCCAGTAGACTTCTAACCACTTATATTAATAATTATTATTTAATACTAATTTCTTTTATTATATACATGTTGCAAAAAATCCAAACATGTTAGATCAGCAAGATATAGTAGCTGTTTGTGATACCAGTGCGTAAAATAGGCGATTGTCGACGAGTGGGAAACTTGCAGCATCAGCGGAAAGAAAATGCTTCATGCATACATACAGCATAACCTATTTTTTTGCGACAGCTTTCCAAGAAAAATATTTAAATAGCTTTTTTTACACTTTTTCATCAAATTTCCGATCCTGTGTGGTGTTTTTAGCCAAATTTGTGTAAACTTTTTTAAAAAGAATTTTGAAAAATATAATTATTTTCCCCGTTCGCAAATTTCCTTATCTCAAAAGTGCGCATGCGCGTATTAGGACGATTCGCAAAACAGATGTGTTTTACAGTGAGAATGGGCCATTATTATTTTCGCACATAATGCTGGTTAGAAGCACTTTTAATATCATTCAGGGGCATGGAAGTCCTCAGTTTCGAGGTGGAGGTTGCAAAAAATATAATGTAAATAATTTTAAAAGTGACTTCAGACTTCACAGCCTCAAATGCTCTCAAAACAGGAGAATTGGGGTAATTTTGTAAGAAAAACGTGGAATAAAAGGGTAATAAATTTTATTAAATATCATTAATTCAGGTATCATATTCATACGATTTCAAGTCAAAATATATTGAACTTATAGCCAAATACTTAATTTGAAACCTAACGGTTTGATTTACAACCAAATAGTTGAACTTCCAATCAAAAGAGCCGTTATAATCATTGAAAACGTTGAATTTTTCACTAAATAGTTGAATTGTCAACTTACGAAGATGAATATTCAACCAAATAATCCAATTTTCAAATAAAAAAGATGAAACTTCAACCAAATACAGTTGCATTTTCAACCAAAGAGTATTATTCTTGATTAAAAAAGATGAATTTTGGGCCAAAAACGAAGTTTCTACAAAACAATTAAATTTTTGTCCAAAACAGATTAATTCTGAACCAAAAATATAATAGTAGACTTTTAAAATAAAAGTAATCAACTTTCAACAAAAAAATTTATGTTTTTAAGAATATAGTTCAATTTTCACAAGATAATTAGATTTTCATCCAATAGTAGAATTTTTAACCTTTTCAGAGAAAAAGAATTTGTTTTCAACAAAATAGACGTCTTTATTTATTTAGTAGCGACTTTAGATCATTTTACGTATCCCTAAATTATAAGTTTATTATGCCAATTATTAGTAATCAATTGCATAAATGTAGGTTACCTATATAGTTATTATGTGACAATATAAAAATAAAGTTTTCGTTCTCAAATATGAAAGAAACTTTAGTATTTTCCCCGCAAGTGTCTTAACATTTCGTTGACACATAGGGATGCTTTTCAGGCTATTAAACAATTAAAACTGGGCACATACGAACCGGTACCTTTATAGAGAGAAGGGTTCTGTAAGTACCAAAACGCGTTGTTCTTGGTGGTTGGAAAACCACCTTAAACTGTAGGTCCCGCGCCCACCACCAAGTAAGTGTATGGAAGGTGTGTAAAGGAATTCACAATTCCGAACACACTTTTTTTCGAAAAGTGAGATGATATTTATTCCAAAAGATTAAAAAAATCTTAAACATTCCCGATTTTAACAAAAATTTCCGGCTATTTCCCGGCTTTTTTCCCGGTGCTCACTTTAGGCTAATCCTTCTTTTTCCCGCAGTCAGTGGCCACCGCGTACTTTAATAATACTCTAGCCAGTTCATACAACTGAAAATTGTATAAACAATTTATACTTTGTTTCACATGAGGATGCACACGTGAAAGATAAATTCAATTTCATTCACACGAACATAATCGATAAATCTGCTGATGGAAGAGAAAGTTTTGATACAAAAATTAGGAGTGCTAATTGGTGGTTTGGCTGATTTCAAATTCACCACAAACACGAGATAATCATTCAAAGGGAATTATGAAACGGATAAATAGCAGATGGTTCGAATTCATCTGTACTTTCTCAAACCATGAAATATTTTTCCAGATGGTAATAAATTAGGGGTAAAAAAGATATGCTTTAGAAGAGCTACTGAAAATGTATTCGCAGTGATATAAGACAGCATGTTCCTAAACAAATGCGAGTAAACTGAAAAACAGAATGCGGAAACTGAAGAAAATTGCGAAATCGGTATCTTCAAATTAATGGGCAATGTTACTTCATGGAGACCATGACAGGAATGATAACAATTCAAAGACGAACTAACTAACTAACTAAACAGTTCAAAAACTACTTCGCGTTATTTTGAAAACTTTTTCCACTAATCAGTAATTTTCATTTTTGCAAAAAGTTTGAAAAATTGCCATCCACGCTTATATTTTCTATGTGTAACAAAACCTGATCCCCTCCCTGGCAGAGTGCCGGAGTTTTTACATGGCCCCCATAAGGTCTAATCAAGTGTTTCCTTTGGTATTATTGGAAGAACTGAAGCAGGAAGAGTTCTTAGATCATAGAAGATTGAATGGACGTTGGTCGAAGTCAAAGCAATCAGCAGCGGTGTATATTTTCGGATACATTTGCGCAGTTGCTCGGTCGGTGGCCTTCGGTAATCCAAAGCCTTCTCCTCTTTCTCTTCAGCTTCCAACTCTGCTTGAACTCCCTGTATTTTGTTCGCGCCTTTGAAAATCTATCGGCGCAACAGCCAACTGGGGTGAATGTGGGGGACCTCTAATTCCGTTCGGTTCCATGACGTTTTGCCGTTTCAAGTAAAATCAGCCTGGTACCATGGCATCGAATACATATGTAGGGAGGGCGCTGAAGCAGCGTGGAGCAGAGCTGCACAGCTTGAAACCCTAGAAGCTCCTCCCGTTCCCGTTCCCGTTCCCGTAACGGAACGGAATGGTTCGGATGAGCAAAAGGTGAAGCTGCAATGTCGCACCGGTGAGGGTTGGCCGATGGCACGTGGAAGGCGAGGATGCAGCTGTAATTATTCACTGCAGCGACATTGGAGAAGCCCCGACTCGGCAAAAGATGCGACTCCGAAGCGCTGCATCGTCACGTTCAAAGGTGACACGATTAACGCAACGTTCAGGAGTCAGGTGTCGACGACGAATACACACCCCTCCTTGGCCGAACTATTTGCCCTCTTTCCACTGATCCTTCTATACGTCAAGTTTTTCGAACTCTCTTAATAACTAAAGGTCTCCTAGGAATTAATAATTTAGGATTTTTAAATAGAAAACCAGCAGTACTTTTACGTTTCCCTTCCATACTGCTCCATGTCGCGTGCAGGCGATGTACCACTCCACCTCGAGTTTGCCTGGTATACAGCTCTATGTCACATTTGGCCGTTGTATAGCTCCAGGTCCTATGCTATTATAGAAGGCGTCAATATAGAATAAATAAGGGTGTCTAGTGTTCAGGCAATTTATAATAATAATATAATTATTGGGGGGTTCCCCGCCAATTCAAATATCTCTTCTTGCAATTTGTCCTAAACTAACTAAAAAGGTTTAAATCTATCAATAATTCTGTACTTTTTTAAGCAAATCCTCAGAGAAAAAGTTTTCTTAAAACAAAAGCATCGTCCTCTCGTCTGTTTTGTTTAGAACCACGCAAAGTTTTTTTTTATACAAACTGAATTATTTGCCAGCAAGATAAGGTCAAGTTTGTCAGGAACAGATAAAGTTGAATGCAAAACGATTTTTCTTGAGATAAGTGAAAATCCTCTTAACCTTAAATTTAAGGAAAAACTTCCATTTGTCTCAAGAAACATCCTTTTAAACCAAATTGACTTTCTTCTGATGGGATATTGCAAAAGTAGTCAAATTTTAAATGTTCTCTTAAATGATAAGTGAAACAATCAGATTTTTCTCTCTTTGACTCTCAACTAAACAATAAAGAAAAGATAAAGTAGAAAAAAGTTGATTTTACAATATAAAAGAAAAATCCGGATCCTGAATAAAATTCCCGTGTTTTTTCCTATTTGCTGGTCCACTAGATACCCTGTCAATGTAAAAAGGATTGAGCATATTTACCAGTGGGATTGAAAGTTTTGTGTACCAAATGCATGGGTGGCGTCCAAAAAGGAGTAACCCACATTTTTATTTTTTCGCAGGGGGCAGGAAAAAGTTTGTATTTTGCCATTTTTACACTTTCAGCAATAACAATAAATTTTATGTTAGGTGTCCACTCTGCATACACTGTCTAGAAATTTGAGTTCATTATTTATAAAACTGTGGACTTTATCAGCATTTTCGTAGCTCGGTGGGGTAACCTCGCAGGGTTAGCCGGCGGCCTAAAACCCACATATCAAGCGTCCTTTACTTTCATATTAATTTAAGAGTAACTTCGTTGATTTATCATTGGAATCATTTCATATTAGAAAATCGTAAATTATCGCACGTCATTAAAGTTTTTAGTCATTTTTTTTCTAAGAAGTAAAACTATTTTATTTAAAAAATATTGTATCCGAAAAAATTTTTTTTTCTGATCATTGGATACGAAAAATATTTCTACGATTGGATAATTTGAACAAAAAAATTTTCACAACGTATGTTATTGCTTATAAAATTTGGTTTAACCATTTGTATCTACGATTTACATGAACAAACAAAAAATTTAATTGCGAATATTGAAGTAGTTTTTTGTAATAAAAAATCGTGTGATTTAAAAAGAAAAGTAGTGTAATATTACCATCGTATTTCGTTGTTGAAATATAATATATTTTTATTTTCCGTTTACGATTTTCATGAAAAAAGTAATGACTAGTTGAAATCAATTTAAGGAACTGTGATTAACTTTCAAAATAGAAAAAATACAAATAAAAAGTGTTGAGAATTAATTCTAATTTTTATTTTCCAAAGATGTCAACCAATCAAATTGAGAAACATTTTTGAAAACTAGCATGCGATACTACAACTTTTTTATAACAAAATGCAATTACAAAAACATAGTGATAAAATATATTATGGATTCGGGCTAGTCTTTAGCACGCACGTGTTTGCCTTTCGATTCCTCGTATATTTGTCATGACTTCGATGCGGATCGGGGTAATTTTCACGCGATCGCATTTTCCTCAGCCAATTTTAACGGTAAAAAGGTCAAAATTTTATCAAAACGTTTAGAAAACTGTGCTGAAAACCCAACGCCCTTGCAATGAACAAAAAATAGATAAAGAATATATGTAGAAACTGATAAATTGAGCTGTACTCACCTGACTTGATAATTGTTTATACGCAGCTGAGACCGTGAAACGTGATACCGATACAACAGATCATTGTATACGTCCATGTACCAATAAGTTACAGTCTAAAACACCCACATGTCAACCAGATGCACTTTTTACTTTTAGAACATCCGAATAGTTTTAAAAAATCCAGAGTTTCCATAAGCGTCAATGAGGGGTTACCCTTTTTGGCCGATAGATATACCCGAGTTTTCCACCATCGCTAATTTTGATGATTTATTATAAAAAAAAACTAAAATGAATTTTGATTTTCCTTCAAGGGTTATAAACGAGGATTTTGACAGTGAATTTAAAAAAGTGAAAAAGTACACTTCGAAAATTTGGAGGGTTACCCCGTTTTGGACACCAGTCATTCAAATGTACATCAGGGTTCTTAAAATAACGCAAATTTTTACATTCGTTAGGGGAACAATATGTGTTGGTCATCGATTCAAAATTATTTAGCCAAACAAGTTGCAAAATTGGTTCATAAAACCTGAATCTGTCGCGAAAGGACAATATTAAATTGAGTCGTCAATCCACTCTATTTTCCCATAAGAATAACATAAAGAAACCAATTAATACAAATTAGACGTATATTAAAGGGACTTCTTAAAATTACTTCCGCAAATAAGATACATGAATTTACTTGTTATTTTTACCCTCCATACCCTTATAGCATGCTCTTAAAACCCACACTCTAAACGAGGATCAAGTGTTTTGCGGTATATTGGACGTAAATATTACTTTTGTGTAGTTATTTTTATATATAATTTTTAAAGGTCAAATAAAAAAGATGCATGTGTTCTTTGATTAATTATTAATGGTTCAAATCATTTTGATGTGCTCAAACAATACTTTATTCACACTTTATTGCAAATTATCGGTACCCTCACAAAGATATAAAATAATGAGGCAATATAAAAAATTATTACGGTCTATTAAATTTGTTAGTAATTTTTTAAACAGGCTTTTATTGGTTAAGCGTAACTCTTGATCGGAAAGATGCAGAAAAATGTAGTTTTTTGCATTTAGTCAACAAACTCGGCAGAATTCAGGTGTTTTCATCTATGATTTCATCTATGATTGCTTAAACATTTTCCGTTTCTTCAAACACTTTTTTTTTTAAATATAAAAACCTTCTTTGAGTAGATCAAATGGTTCAAATCCAAGATTGACATAAACGATTCCCTTTATTGTTAATTGTTTAAATACTTCTTTATTGCTGAAATGTAACTTTTGACAGGAATAATGCAGAAAAGTGTATTTTTAAAAAAATTGTCAACAAATTTCATTAGCTCCTATTACGTAAACACTTTCTATTACATATCCACAATTATTTAAGAAATTTTCATTTGTGTAAACAATTTTGTCGGCAAAATACCCAACATTTTCATTTTTTCTGAATGACATGAACTATCTTTTGCATTGATTTTCGGCGTAAATTAAATAGTTCAAACTATTCAGACAATGTGCAAATTTTGTATATTTTCTGAAAAAATTATTTATAAAATTATGGGATAGTATAAAAAGGATTTAATGAAACTTGTTTCCAAAATCAAAATAAACTTTAAAATTGAAACCAATTTTTAACAATATTCATTCAACTTAAAGGATTCTCAATCTGGATTTAAAATATTTCTTTCTGAACTGCTGAACATGACCACTTTGGCTTATATTTGAATGAGAGAAGTTTGCAATTCACATTAATTTTAAATATCAGGAGCATTTACTTCATTTTAAAGTTGAAAGTACTCAAGAATATTAGGGTTTTAAATTCAGGACTGTCTAATGTGAATATTCAACTTTTTACATTCTCATCATTTATGATTGAGAAAGCATTAGAATTTTCGGAAATTTGACACCACAGTTTTTCAACAGATCTCCACGTTTCGGGAGCCCCTGAATCCGAAAATCAAGTTTTTACGATGGCGTCCGTCTGTCTGTCCGGCCGTCCGTCTGTAAACACGACACACTCAAAAAAATCAACGGATCAGATGGATCTTTGGCACACTTCTTTTAGGTATTTAAATTAAGGACGAATTGGTTAACCAGCCATTATCGATAAAAATTCAAAAAGTGAGCGCATTTTGAAAATTTTAGAGACCACTTTTTTCTTAAGTTGAACATTCTATGTATGGATATTTATAGTATTAAAAAAGACGAATAATTTATCCTGATGACATTTTTCGATGAAAAGAATATTTTGAGAGTTATAGCATTTTCAAAATTAATTAAATCTATCGGAAATCAAAATTTTCAACCAAACAACGCACGATATGAAAAAAAGTAAAGAGAAGAAAAACATTGCTTTTTAATAACCCTTTAAGATTATCATAACAACTTTTTGGATTTCAATTTTCAATTCAATTTTTTGGTAAAACTATGCAGGATACGAAAAAAGATGACTTAACAAAATTGTGATGCCAAAAAAGATGTACAAATTCGTTATTAATCACTTTTTGAGAGAACGCGTACTTTTTGTTATATTCGTGAAAAATAACTTTTTAAATTGTAAAAAAAATAAAAACTTGTGGGAAAACGACAGAAGTTACGAGAAAAAAAAATTTAACCAAAAATGCTTGCACGAAAAAGAGCAATAAATTTGTTATGAATCACTTTTTGATAGGAGACGTAGTTTTGATTTTAATCATAAAAATGGCATTAAAAATGAACAATTTGTGGAAAAACGACAAAAGATACGAAAAGAAATTGATAGAAAAAGTTATTCGCATAAAAGAGGAGGTATATTTATGATTGAGAAAGTATTAGAATGGCCAAACGACGAAAACTTTCCAAAAAAAGTCTCAGGAGAAATTATAGCTTTTGAAAAATCCTGCAAAATGTCTTTTAACCATTTTCCAATAGGATTTGTAATTTTGTTTTTATTTATCGTAAGTAATATGCAGAAAATCGAAAATTCCAATATTACGCCAAAAGACACGAGATACGTAGAAAACATAAAAGAAGACTTTCAGGATATTTTTATTTATCCATAAAAAGCCTATTCTTCGCATAACAACGCGAGATAGATAAGTGTATAAAAAAAGGATTTTAGTTTTTTATTTATGTTAAGGTGGTTCAGAAAATATGCATTTACTTGTCTGTCAAAAATAGAGCGCGTAGCGCGAGTGTCACGATGAGAATGTGTGTACCTCAAAGCCTACAGAGCTTTAAGCAACTTAATCTTTACCTATACTTGATTAAGTAGAAAATTCAGAATATGAAGACGTACATAAATACTGCGATAAGTATCCGAGCGCGAAGCGCGAGATTCATCAGGCGCGCGCCCTAACTTGCGAGCCACGCGCGCAGCGTGCGAATTTTCAGGTTTTCCATACTAATATCAACAAATAAAACTTAAATGGCAAGTACTATCAAAAAATGTTAATAAGGAATTTTTAGAACTTTTCAAAAGTTATAATTCCTCCTTGAGACTTTTTCGCGTATTTCGCGTCATTTGATTTAAAATTTGAATTTGGGATTTATTAAATTGTATTTTAAATAAATAAAACCAAAATTGTAAGTCCTATCTAAATATCTTAAGAGGAAAATCTAGAGGTATGTTTAAATGATACAACTCTCTGTTTAAACTTTTTTTCTTATCTGTGATTTTTTGTCTTAAAATTAGAATTTTTGACTGATTTATTTTTTAGGCATAAAACCAAAAAGAGTTATTGTGTTTACACCTACATACAAATCCGTTCAAAAACTGAGGTATGAAATTTCGGAAATTTCTTATACCTTCTTCATCATTAATTATGAGAATGTAAAAAGTTGGGATTTTTTGAAAAAAAGATGTTAAGATTGAAATATTCGTAACTTCGTGGACCTTGTTTTCTCAAATCAGAAATATACGAAGTAAGGTAACGTGTCATATGCTGGAGTTAAGGATATTAATCTACATGTAAGTATAAGGATATTACAAGGTTTTACATCCAAGTGTTGATCCGTGGGTCACGACTCAAAAGGGGAGTAAAGAAAACTGAGAACCTGGTATCGAGACGTAAACTGATCGTTATATGAGTCGTTGGTCCGACTTGACGGTGCAACCCAACACCCAACTCATGAGCAAGTTAACCGGGCGTAATAAATATATATTTTCCACAGTTAAGAGAGAGTTTTTGCAAAGGAATACAATTTCGAGTTGGAATATACATCATGCGTACTACTGGCCACGTAATTAAATCTGCATCTAATCTACATTCTACATAGTATAAGCAATCGATCGGGTGTAAATTATACATAATATAATAAAATGCAATGCACGGATATGTGAATCGGAGACGATTATGATATAAGGCGCATTATCAATGACTGCTACACGATTACGTGTCACGCTCAGCTTCTTCTGCAATCTGCTGCACTTATTGAAGAGTGTTACGGATGTTGGGATTCTTCTTTCAAGATAGCATCTGACACTTTTGCGTTATTTATGCTCATTACGGAAATGCAAAATACTTTCTGAAATAAACCATGTTCAAACAGACGGCGTTAGCTGTGCGGTGAATGTCGACTTGGGAAGAGTCGGGGTGTTAATCCATTTCGAGGGCAAGATAGCATTTGGATGGGTGACCATCAATGGTATGATATATCGAATGTGTCTACTTTTAAACTCAACAGTCGGAAAACCGGCTGAACTTGAGTGATGGTTTTCTGCAGTTTTCCTCTCCCCTGGCCACACGTCCAGGATAATGCGAGTATTTCTAATTAATTCGGATAATTAAGTCCGAGATAATCGTCTTTCAATCAAAAAACTTTATACAATCTCAGATTGTGTCGCTAGATTGCATCATTACTCTTCAATCAAATGTATTCATATTGAAGGCCAATCGATTTGTCTCGAATCAAAAAAGGTTGACCAGGACCGAGAGGGACATTTAACTTTAATTTTGACCTTGAGGTCAATTTTCTAGGTCAAATGGAGGTAAGACTCTTTTCTTAAATGAGAACCCCTATTTATGACTGCGGAATTGAAAAGAGCGGGAAGTTTCACGTCAAAAATGACCTGTGGCAAAATGGTTTTTGTGACCTTGGAAAGGTAAAAAATTAAGGTCAAATGTATGAGAAACGACCAGATGCCCTTTTCCTGAATTGTCTTGGTTTTTCGGGGTAAGCTAACGTTCAAGATGCTTCGCAAAATTCGATGAAATGTTAAGGTGTAAATCACCTTGACTATTATGACCTTCAGGTGCAAGACAATTCAGAAAAAGGGCATCTGGTCATTTCTCAAACATTGGATCTTAATTTTTTACCTTTCCAAGGTCACAAAAACCATTTTTCCACACATCATTTTTGACTTGAAATTTCCCACTCTTTCCAAATCCACAGTCAAAAATAGGGGTTCTCATTTTAAAAAAGGGTCATACCTCCATTTGACCTTGAAAATTGATTTCAAGATCAAAATTGATGGTGCAGTAAAATGTCCCCCTCGATCCTGGTCAACCTTTGTTCGAACCATTTCTTCGTAGATAAAGGATTTTTAGAAGATATTTGGGATTATAAACTAAAATGGGTCACTGTATATTACAGGGTGATTTTTTTAGCTTGCAACTTTCAAATATCTCGAAAAATAGGCACTCTATGAAAAAATGTTATGAATCAAAATTTAATCACTCTGAGGAGTACATATACTGATGCTCAAATCAGTTCCCCCAAACCGACCCCTGGGGTGGGGGTGGGGGCAAGTTTAAAATCTTAAACGGGAAACCCTATTTTTTATTGCATATTCGGATTCTTTGGCTAAAAATGCGTCTGATGTGTCCCAAACATTTTTCTCGTTTCGAATTTTTTTTTACATTTTTTTTCGAACTTGCCCCCACCTCCGCCCCCAGGGGGCGGTGTGGGGGAACCGATTTTAACATCAGTGTATGTACTCCTCAGAGTGATTAAATTTTGATTCATAGCATTTTTTCATAAAGAACCTATTTTTCGAGATATTTGAAAGTTTCAAGTTAAAAAAATTACCCTGTATATGACAATAACTTCCGTACTTCTTGATAAAATGTATTAACATTACAGGTCAATTGATTCATCTAAAGTTAAGGAATCTTTTATATTCTTGCATCAACTTTTGAATTATGTTAATGAAAAAGTTTTACGAGAAAAAAAACAGTATGGCCGTTTTAAGCACATATAAAAATGCCCGGTTTCTTCCCGGTTCGCAAACGTTTTTCAACATTAACAAAATTTAAAAATTCGCACTCGAAAGTTAAAATTTTTTCAATTTGAAGCAATAAAAAGTGAGCTGTCAATCATTTTAAGCAATTTTCAGGTAGAAATATACAAAAATGAACGATTACATTTTGTTATAAGCTGAAGACCTCTTAAATTAAAAGTTAAATTATTTTAATTTTAAATAGTTTAAAAATGCTTACAAAGCTTCCAAATTTTCATTCAAAACCTTGAAACATCTATTTGTTGCTTTACACTTATTCGTAATTTAAATTATTTTTGAAATTTTTTTAGAACTTCTAAACGTCTTTTGAAAGGATTCGAATTCTTCCTAATTTTTTTCCATGAAAAACAAAAAATATTTCCTTAAAATCGTCAAGTTTAATTTTTGACGCATTTTGTTGGTATACATAGACACTTTTTTTAAATTATTTGAAATCATTTCATATCTTAAATTAATTTTAAATCTTCTCAGAACTGATAAATATCTCCTCAACTTACTCGAATTTTTTTTGGAATTATGGTCGTACAATCAAATTTTTCTAAATATTAGGCAATTGTTGTTTGTCTTCATTCAAAAAATGCACATGTTCAAATTTTAGACTAAAACAATACTTTAATTTTGATAAAAGCCTTTAATTATGAATATATTATTTGAGAGTTACTTTGAAATTGAAAATAGTTTATAAAGTTTCAATCGGGCTTCTATATTTGTTTCACTTCTAAGACTTCCCAGTTAAAACAGTTTCATTTTTAACGTTAAAATCTAAAAATTCCTACATTTTGAACTGATTCCGAATCGTCTTGTAAAATCAGTTATTATTTACCTGTTACACTCTATGTATTGTTTAATTTAAAAAAAACCATTATAAATTATATTCATATTTGAGCAACTAAAAAGGTTTTTTTATCCAAAATTGTCGATTGAAAACTTTACTAATTTTTAATTTCTGAAGTCTTCGAAACTACATGAAATTTTTCATTCGAAATGAAAAATGCACACTCAAAAATTAAAATCCAAAATGGAAAATTTGTAAGTGAAAGATTTTTGAATTACGTATGTAAACTGAATGATGTCATAATTGAACAAGAGAACAATTCAACTGATTATTTAAAAAACTGTTGAAATCAAACTTGGACAGATTTGCTTCCAAAAATTTGTAAAATTCCCGATCAAAAAATAAGTTGACTGTCCTGGTAATTTTCCGGTTTTCCCAGTTTCCCGACTAAGTAGCCACCGTGGAAAATACATTTTGTAAGTATTATAAAGCGTTCAAAATGGTAATAAATATTTTTTAAATCCGTCGGTCAGTTTTAAAATATTATCTAGGAAACTGTCAGTTTCTCGAATAGCTTCGGATCTTACATGTACTGCAATATCCTTTTTAAGCAGTCATATTGAATCGGCTTACATGATTTTTTAAATTCATAAATTATTCCTTTTGCTATTTTAGTTATAGAGAATTTAAAGGCTTTTACGGTCTATACGTCTGTCAAAAAATAATAACGAGTAAAATACTGTTAGAAACCAATCGGCCACAATCTGGAATTCCAGTACCAGATACGCTGGTCAAAACACTTCGAAACCCATTTAAAGCGATATAAGCCCTCCAAAATCCATCAATTGACCTGCAACCATATTAGTAATGTATTGGACATTTTCAAATTAAGGAGCGTTCAATTAAAAAAACTAAAAATTTTCAAAACTTTTTGCCGTTATAAAGAGAAATATCGCTTCGTTATTTAGCTCAAATCTAAACTAATGGTGTGTTTCGAATTTCTTTATGAATATTCTTTAAAAAAATAATCGACTTTAAAGTATACATGAGCTGCAGATTTTACCGCGTTTTCTCAAAAACTGACATTCGCACAAAAATAGATATAGAGTTGAAAAATTTTAAAATTAAAAGAAAAACATTAAGTACCTAAAACTTAAACAAAAGTCTCGGCAATGTAGGATTCAAGTAATTACGACTTCGCCTTAAAATGTGTAATGTAATCGTTCAAATTTTCAACCTCTGGTTTGACCTTTCATTGGGCACACTTTTTAAGGGTCCTAAAATGAAGGTTAATTTCTTTAACCAGTTATTTTCAACAAAAATTAAAAAGTTTAGAGTATTTTCAAAATATTTATTTTATTATTTTATACATTTTTCAAAAAGTTTCTCAGGTATGGGTAGAAGACTTGCAAATTATACAAATAAAATTTTCAATTTCGATGAAAATTAAAAAAGGTTATATACTTTTGAAAATTTAGAAAATGTTGACCAAATAGAAAAAAATATTTTTCTGATAGATTAGTAGATTTCATTTAAAGTTTTCACTAGAAATTCAATATGTTTAAAAACTATCTTATTCAAAATTTTCGAGTAGAGCTAAATTAAAAAATGTGGAGCTTTTTCAAAAATTAAAACAAAATTTTTTTAAGAGTTTTAGAAATTTTTGTCAAAGTTTTTGGTACACGACCAAAAGATTTACAAATTATCCTTATAACATTTTCAACTTTAATACAAATTAAGAAAGTAGGTATATGCTTTTCAACATTTTGAAAATTTTCAAAGCCTTATTTTTAGTAGATTTTAGCCAGATTTACAAATTATCTCGATAAACTTTTTTAATTGAGCACGAATTGAAAATTTCTTAAATTAATTAATCAAAGTAGAGTTGTGTTAGAACTGCAATTTGAATTAACAGAATCAAAGCCTACGTCTTAATGTCTATTCAGTATATTTCAAAAACGTGTTTTTTTATTAACATTATATTCAAAAATCATACCGACTTCTTATATGCTGTTTTATTTTGTTTACACTGTTTTTTTCAAAGAGAATTGACTCTGTAAACTAATTATCGATTTCGAGTGTTGCAATGAGAATGTAATCGCAAAGCCGCAGGTGCTTTGAGAACCTTCTTTATAAATAAATGCAAAAAAAATTCAGTTTCAATTTATGACTGTAATTCCACAGAAGTTTAAATCACAGTTGTCGATTAAAGTTACAATATTTACGATATTTGAAAAAACTTAGTTAAAGTCAACGCATTAAACGCATGAAAATCAACGCGAAGCGCGGTAGCGTACCCGAGCGCTCTAGGCGCACCCATACTTAGCGCGAAGAGCAGCAAGAATAGTGAATGTGCCCGCGCAGCGGTCATATTTTATTATAATATATAAACTCCATGAAACTTAGTAAAAGTTTTTTTTTCTTTTTTTGAAATTATTTCAAATTCTAATAATGTCGATAAAACTTCCTTATTTGAAAAATTGATTTCTCAGAACGTTTTTTGCCTTTCTCAAAAATGCCATTCTTGAAATTTAAAATATTACATCTTCCAAAAATCTTCGCAGATTGAAATTACATTCATTCTTTCAGGGATGTTTTCTGGTGAAAAGGCACCCCTATGTTGATAGAACCCCTACCACTTTCCGAAGTCTCTTTGGGGCGGGAAGGCCCCCTGTGATTGAACTCAGCAATAATGTTGTTATAGTTAATGTTAAAATAATGTGACTAATCGTGAGCTACACTTTAAATACTTCAAGTCGTAGCTCTAACCTTAACTATGATTTAGTTTACAGTAACAATAATTTTTAATGAAATGCATAAAAATACCATTTATTATATGGAATAACATTGACTTTTTCCGTATTAATAGTTAGTTGAGAACTCCGAGCTATCCACCCCGAAATTTTGAGATAAATAGCCCAGATCCGTTAATCGGCATATTAATCATGAAATTTCGTGATAAATAGCCCAAATCCTTAAATTGGCTATTAATCACGCAATTTCGTAATGGATAGCTAATTTCTAGAAAACAATCATTTCTCATAAAAAGTATATAAAAAATGTATTGTTTTTGTGTCGCATTATTCCTTATGGACATTTTGCGTCCTTCTTTTTCAAACAATATTACTTGTTTAGCTAAATTAATTCGAACTAGAATATTTAACATTTTAACATTAATATAAATTAATAAAAATTATATTTTTATATTGACTAACATTTCCCGTATTAATAGCTAGGTGAGAACTCCGAGCTCTTCATAGAACACTGAATCGGCTATTTATACGAATACTTCGTGATAAATAATCTAGATCTTTGAATCGGCTGTGTATCACGAAATTCGGCCATAAATAGCTCAGATCGTTGAATTGGTTATTTTTGCCGAAATTTCTTGATTAATAGAAACGGCCTAATTATAGGAAGCTTCTAGATAATAATGAAATTAAAAATTTCTCTCTTTTACAAAAATGTTGACAGAACTATTTTTCTACACTTCTATGTTTATAATTTTTAAAATAATTGTTTAATATTAATTCTTATTTAAAAGAACTATTTTGAAACTTGAATTTATAATAACAAATGGATATTTTTCAGATGGCCCTAAAATGTGTTCTTGGTGTCATCGAGCGGAAGGAACCTGGGAACCAGGGGGTGGTTGCATCCCTTACGGAAGAGCAAGTGGTTCCGTTCAATTCTGTAGTGAATCTTGTTTCGCCGCTGGTAGGCGAGCAGCCTTCAAGAAGGCAAGGACTTGCGAATGGTGCAAACACGTTCGCCCTTCCATGAGCTTTAAAGACTTTCAAGTAGGTTTAATATGTTTCATATACTATTCTTTAGAAGATAGGCCCATTGATAATGACTATCTAACTTTTTAACTAAAAATAATTAATTAATATCACGTTGAGAATGTATCTGCATTATTAAATCTGATCTATTCTATATCAACATTAGGACAGTTTTACTGAAAAACTCAGTCACGCTGAACAAACTCTAATTAAAAATTCGTTTAAATTGCAGGATGGAGAACACCAACTTCAGTTTTGTAGTCAAAAATGTTTAAACCAGTACAAAATGAACATATTCTGTCGGGAGACACAAGCACACTTAGGTCTCCATGGGATCAACAATACTGTATCCTCTACAAATCTTGGAACCGGAAATCTAATCACACCAGACATGTGGCTTCAAGATTGTGGATCACCTTCGAGTCCTTCAGAAGAACTAATTGTTGACGATGATCCAAATACCAGATCATCTTCTATCCACGAAGACGATGAATCGTGTAATCGTGACGAGGATAGTAAAAAAGAGAGCGAGAGTAGTGAAACAGAAAGGTGCATAAAAGACAGGAACTCCGTCCACCTCAGGACTATTTCAAACGGAAGTAAGGATGAAGATGAAGACACAGACGTGGAGGTCGCTGAGGAAGAGACGATCAGGGCAATTTTGAAAGTTTCCGAGAAAGAGGACGAATCTAACAGGCGAAATGATCAACTTCTGGATCACATGAGACACCGATTTGCGGTGCAAAACCTTTCCAAGTATAGGACTTCCATTTCACCCGCGATACGAGTTCGAACTAAGGAATACGTGAATTCGACGATACATGATTCCAGAAGTTCTCAGGAATCAGAGCTTTTTCCAAGGGAGATTTTGCATATGAAGGACGCACGTGACATGGTGCATAACAGAGGACGAAGAAGCATTCGACACGGGTAGAGATGTAAAAGTTGTTACATACTTTTAAGCTTTAAATTGTAGAAAGAGTAGAAGATTAAAATCATTGATAGGGTGTCTACCCGACGTATGATTTTAAACTCCGAGTCATTTCCCTGATTTCTCCCGATAAATTGATATTTTTTACTGGTTAACTTAAAATATTTCAAACGATTTGAATGATCTCTAAACATCTCTAAATTTTTTTTAAATATTTTAAAGATTGATGATTTGAAAATAAAATTATAATTCTGAGTTGGGACATCAGATAATAATTTTTGATCATACGAATTACAATTCTGATTTGAGAGAGAGAATTTTGTAAAAGAATTATAATTATGAACTTTTTTAAATTCCACTCTTCTAAATCAAAATCATATTCATTTACGTATTCTGTCTTGGAAAGGGGATTTTCTTATATTTCGTTCTTATGAATCAGAATAATTTTTTTTTTCAAAATTCCAGTTTCATGTCCGAAGTTCCCTGTTCCAAGTCCAATTATAATTCTTTAGCCACGTCCCCGGCCTGCAGTCAAAATTGTAATTCTTCACCAAAATTTCTGTTCTAAAGTGAACCTAAAATGAAACTTATAACTCTTTACGAAATTTTCAGTTCTATCTTAAAATTATAATTCTTTAAGAAAGTTCCCTGTGCCAAAAAAAAATCTAATTCTTTCTGGAAATTCCCTGTCAAAAGTGAAAATTGTAATTCGTTACTAAAATCCTTTGAAGAAAAGTAAAAATTATAATTCTTCACGAAAATTCCCAGCTCTATCCAAGAATGATAATTCTTTTAGAAAACTCCCTCTCTCAAAGTCAAAATTTCAATTCTTTGCGGAGATTCCCGGTCCTAAACTCAAAATTATATTTTTTTTTACTGAAAGTCCGAACCGCAAAATAGAATTTTTGTTCGAAAACTCCTTCTTCCAAGTCAGGATAATTCAATTGTAATTATTTAAGAGACTCAGAATTCACAAGAGATTCTAATTTCAAGAAGTATTAATTACCCTCCAAGGAATCATACTGGACTTTTACTTTAAGTATATTTTGTAAACTGTTTTCTAATATAATATAAATGTAAAATATTTTCTAATCAAAGTGATTTAATTTTTAAATTACTAAACCCCTTAAACCCTGAAAATAAAAAAGTTCAAAATTTCAAGAATATAGTTTCAAAGTCTGTAAATTTCAGACTCTTTTAATGTGGATATTTATAAAGGTATTTAAGTTCCCTGTATTTTTCTTTCATTTCTCTCAAATCTTAAAAAATGTTTTGCTGTATTGAAATTTATTTATGTTCTTACGTCTTAGAAAGAAGTATGATTGATTGATCAAATCTAACAAATTTAATTATATAATTTATTAACCACACTTCTTGCTACGTGGCAAAATAGGGTCAATTTAACGATGGTGAATAATCTGATACTATTAAAAGTATTCATTTTTAATATCAACCCTTTTGTTTATATTAATTCGTAAATATTTGACCGTTACAAAATTTAAACGAATGGTATAATCATATCATTCCTAGTTTATTTATTTTTTCGTTTTATAATCTAAATGGAGCTTTCTGTTTATTTTGTTTTAAAATTTAGTAACTAAGCAAAAGTATCTTCCTCTTTTACTTTACTTTCAATTCAGAAATTAAGCAAAAAGTGTTTCTGAAAACGAAACTCAAAGTGAAAAAACTTTCGATCTGTTATTTTAAACGAAATTAAATGCAAAGAGAAATTCGAAAACAACGCCGAATTGAAATATTCTATCGTCTCAGAGGGGTAGAAAGAATTGTAATTGTAAAAAAATCCGATGAAATGAATTAATTCGATAAATTTTGACATTTCAGGCATTCGAGACCAAAGAGAATTCAGAAGTCTCCTTCGTGGTTACCAGAACAATCAACTCCTCCATTGCCACACACAGCACATTCAATACCAAGAGTAGTACATCCTCAACATACACCTTTCAAATATCCTCCTCAACCAGGGATGTTTGCTGGAAGACTTCCTTTTTCAGTAAGACCACAAATGCCCTCTTTCCCTCCTCAAGCTCTTACAAACTCCCCCTCTTCCTCCATTTTACCTCCTGTTACTGTTTTAGTTCCTTATCCCATACCCATCCCTATTCCAATACCTATCCCTATCCCTATTCCCATACACTTGTTTGCTAAATTCCGAAAGGAAAATGGAGAAACTATGACTAAGGCCGAAAAGCCGTCGGAAACTTCAATACCAGAAGACTTGTCAAAAAGGAAAACTTCCAGCCCTACGGCAAAGGTTCCTGTGGAGGAGTCAGAAATATTTCAACCAAGCTCGTCTTCTCCTTCCGTTTCGACATCAACAATTAATTCTAACAAGGCTGAGGATATAAAAGATAAACCCGTTTGCCTAGCAACAAAGAGTCCGAGACCTTTGAGGAAGAGGAGACGAATACCTGAAAACTCGGAAGATGTGGAAATTCAGTTAAAAAGAAGAATGCCCGTCTAAGAAAATCTTCCAACGCCTTTAGTATTCTCTTTATATGGTGCTATGTATGATTTATATAGTTGTGCTACTGAGATCGTTTTTATTGTATAATTATATTCGTTTCTAATATATTTGCCTATCCGAACTGATCGTGAGGTATTAATTATTGTACTTACTCTAGAATTTTAGAGTAAGCAACTCTGTGATCAAACTTTTATCGACATTGTTTCACGAATAGTCTCAAAGTAATAAAATATTTTATGACGTTCGAAAGCTGGAATATTCAATCCCAAAGAATGACAAGACTGTTTTAAAAATAAAATAATTTACAGAGAATAATCTAGCGCAAACACATGCCAAATATTCATTTTAAGCAAGAGGCTGACCATTCGTCCTTTCAATGTACACGAGATTTCAAGATTGCGAAGGATTTAAAAAATTGTATTAAATCTTTTTAACTATTTCACAGAGATTTCAATGATTGTAATAAATTTAAAAAGATTACACAAAGATTTGAAAGATTCCACAAAGGTACCAAAAGATTACATAAAGTTTTTCGAGGATTTTAAAATGTTAAAATGTCAAAAAATTGTATACAAATTTTAATGAAGATTTCAAAAGATTTCCAGAGATTCACAAGAATTTCGAAGATTTTAATATATTTAATTATTTTACAAAAATTTAAAAGATTTCACAATATTCTTTAGAAATGAAATTTGAATAGATTTTAAAGATTTCGAAAGTTTTCAAGAGATTCACAATTATTTCGAAAATTTAATAAATTTTATGGATTTTTTTTTTATTTCAGACTTCACAAAGATTTCATTAAGAATTCAAAAGCTTGTTCAACAATTTTAATACTAATCAAAGGTTCTAAAAAATTCAAAAAGATTTTATAAAGATTCCAATCGATTTCCCAAAGACTTCAAATGTTTTCGAAAGATTTTATAAAGATATGAGTAGATTTTAAAGATTTGGAAGATTTTAAATGATTTAAAATATTTCACAAAGATTTTAATGTATTTCACAGGTAACAAAACTTTTCAAGAGATTCACCGCAATTTCAAATATTTAAAAAGGTTTCATATAATTAAAAAACATTTCAAATATTTTTCAATTTTTTTAAACATTTCAAACCCTTTTATGTATTCCAGATATATACTCAATCATTTTAAAATGATTCAAGAGATCTCATAATATTTCAGACTTCAAAAAATTGAAAAAATTTCAAAAGCTTTGAAAAAATTCATAAAGATTTCCATAATTTAAAAGGATTAAAAATACATTATACGAATTTAAAAGATTTAAAAAATGTTAAAATATTTCAAAAGGTTTTCAAAAATTTTCGTATATTTGGTCATATTTCGCCATTTTACGAAGGTTCGTACACCAGTTTCGTAGAGTGATTAAACCCTAAATTTCACGTGATAAAATTTAGCAGAAAATATTCAAAAATCAAATATAGTGAAACAATTTTATTTGGGTAATATTCTATTATACAGACATGTTTTTAATTCCCCGTGACAAAAGTATTTAAGAGATTTAAACTTTCTCCATTCTATGCAATAATTATAGAAGATTTTCATCGTTCGCTTATTTTCATTGGAATGTAATACTAAAATCATCTCAGTTGTTAAAGAGAAGTATCCAACAAAAGGTTAAAGTAATTTGCATTATCAAACTGAAACATTACATTTTAAGATGAAACTTATTCCTAAGACAAACAAGTCTGCGTCTGAAATTCATGTTTTCTCTTAAATGAATATTTATCCAATGTTTCGTTTTACAAATACTCGAAAACCTGCACAGCCTTAATTTGTTCTCGCTATAACCTATCTCCTTAGTCACTTCACTGACAAGCCAATGTTAAAAATTAGCAATTAATTCTCTTTAAGTTAATAAAAATAGATTTCTATGAAACAATTGACAGACTTCCATATCATACACGAGGTACAAAATCGGTCGACGCAGGAACTTTATATCAATCTAACCTTCGACCAATTATCACCAATTCAGTCATTGCGTTTGCTCTCGAATCTTGTTTTTGTAGAAGATTATTTCTGGTCTACGTAAGGCAAGAGACTCACGCTTTTGTAAAGGGGATACTAATCTTTGGCTCTTTGTACTTTTTAACCAGTTTCATAGAAAATAGATTTGCGAAGTATGGTTAATTGTACAGGTCCCAAAGAGATACAACTCCATCTTTACCAGATGCAGCCATTAGCCCCTTGCTGCTGTAAGCCTCGACTTTACATCCCGAATATGCAATATCGTAAATACTTCCACGGTGCTGATCCAGAACTGCGAGGGGTCTAAGTGATCTCCAGGAGAAGATGCGTAGTCGACCATCCCAACCTCCGGTTGTAAACACTCTTGAGTCGGGCCTTGAAGCCAGAACACCAGTCCCTTCGTTCTTGATGGTCAATACAGTTTTGAGATTCAGAGTCAGATTCTTCTTTATGTCAAAGATCTGAGCAGAACAAAAGTATTTTTCAATGAAATTCTTGGAGGCGCATGGATATTCCTTACCCTCATTTTTTCGGTCGGGTGTCCGTCCGTCTGTCGTACTTTGTTCAAGGATGGGAAGTGAGGGAAATTAATGGAAATTGAGGAGTGGTGAGGGGTGCAAATAAGGAAGGGGAATGGAGGTGAGGGGTGAGAGTAGAGGAAGGAAAGTATTCTAGCTCCCCCTACCCTTAGTCGACCCTCACTTCTCCTAAAAAACCGTAAGATTAACATCTTTTCCAGCTTTTTCTTATATATTTCTTATATATTTATATAATTATTTTTAATATTATATTTATATATATATATAAATAAATATGTGTATACATATATATATCTTTTTTGGAATATTTTTTATTGTACCAAATCGCCATATGCTATAATTTTCATTTCTCCGAGTTTCCATTTTCCGAATGCTATTTGCCATCATTTTGATTCATCCGAAATTCTGTTTTACATCACTTATTTTACTGAATCGCCATACGCTATAACTTTTATTTTTCTGAGCTGTCATTTTACATAATTTTTATTGTTTCGAAATACTGTTTTACGTAACTTTTATTTTACCGAATCAATATTTTACATATGTCTTTGAACAAATTACTGTGTGCCTTATAATTAATTTTTTATCGAATAACCATATGCCCTAATTTTTATTTTTCCGAACAGTAATTTTTCGTAATTTTTATCCTTCCAAATCGTTAGTTTTCGTAGAAATAACGTCCGAATAAAAATAATCAAGATTCAAAATTGAAATTTAAAATCGACATTACAGAAATTTTAAAGATGATAAATGTTATCAATAATAATTATATATTTATTCTAATTCGAAACAAACAATTCCTAACTTCATTTAAAGCTTGAATTATTCCTTAATTAAGATCTTGATTATTTTTCTTCAGATGTTATTTCTACGAAAAATAACGATTTGGAAGGATAAAAATTACGAAAAATTACTGTTCGGAAAAATAAAAATTAGGGCATATGGTTATTCGATAAAAAATTAATTATAAGGCACACAGTCAATCGTTTAAATAAATATGTAAAATATTGATTCGGTAAAATAAAAGTTACGTAAAACAGTATTTCGAAACAATAAAAATTATGTAAAATCACAGCTCGGATAAATAAAAATGATGGCATATGGCGATTCAGTTAAATAAGTTATGTAAAACAGAATTTCGGACGAATGAAAATGATGACAAATAGCATTTCGGTGAAATAAAATTGTATTAAAAAGTGAGTCGGTAAAATGAAAATGGTGTAAAATAGAACTTCGGAAGAATAAAAATGATGGAAAATGGAAACTCGGAAAAATGAAAATTATAGCACATGGCGATTTGGTATAATAAAAAAATATGCCAAATAATATAAAATGTAAATAATATAATATAATATATAATATCATATAATATAAATAAATTTCGGAAGAATAAAAACTATGTAAAATGGTGATTCAGTCACACGATTTTCGGGAATATAAATATTAGGGAAAATAGAAATTGGGGAATATTCAAGCGCATTTCTTGAAATATTTACTATGACTATTTCATAAACTTTGCTCATTTTTTAATAAAAAAATACCTCTAATTTATCAGTTGAACTACCCAAAACTCCAAGCTTCATAGTCTCGTCATAGTCAATCGTGAAAGGACATGGTTTGACTTTCAACCAAGAGAGAATACTTTTCATTTTCAAATCCCATAAAGCTATGTCACCACTCTCGTAAGCTGCCAGTATCAAATTTTTATCTTGTGTAAGAGGCTTCACAGCCATCAGTCCTCCGACTTGCTTAGTTTCACATTCAGGCATTTTTTCTGGATTTAATTCCTGCTCTACTTCGGTGGTTGTTTGTGAAAATAAGCCGATTGAAGAATTCTTCAGAGGAACGAGTAAGATGTCCTCCGATAAAACTTTGCTCCTAAATAAAGAAATGTTTCGTGTAGAAAATCATGTGAAGTTTTCAAAACATAGGGTCAGTAGGCAAGTGCCACAAAGAGAAAATTTGAAGAAAAAAACAAATTAATTATTAACTTTTTATCACACCATAATGATTATGACTCCTATTATTTGTAGGGAAATGATGGTTGCCATCAGTTATTGGTTTAAGCAATTATTTTTAAAGAAACTTAGATTCTTTTAGAAACCTTAAATTCCTCTTCGTATCAGCAAGTCTTTTTATTTGAATTTTACATATAGGAAGTACCTTTGTTACACTTTCTTTTAGAAGTGAAAGAAAAAATTATATTTACCTTAAAAAACCGTTGATTTTTAATTTTTAATTTTAATTATATTTAACGATAAATTATAACAGAGTAATTAAAAATCTGACTAAGGGGTGTATAGTTAGATAGGTTAGTGAACCTCATTTTTGCAATAAAAATGTAAAGTAGACAATAATAATTGGCAAATAATATTTAAATAGATTATTTTAAACATACAAATAATTTTTAGATTAATTTAGCTATCATTAAATTTAAAATAATCAACTTCTTAAATATCACTGAACCTTCATTCAAAATTCGAAATTAGAACAAATTAGAATTAGAATAAAACTCGATTCATTTTCCAACATTTAGTTATCGATTTTACAGAAAATCTTATATGATTGGAAAAAGTTTTAAGTTGTCATTTGCTTTACAGAAGTTTCTCTATTATAGCGAGAAAATGTCATTAAATTCCATAAGAATGACAAAATTTGGTCTATTTACTTACAATTCTTTAAAATTAGCAGATTATGTTTCTTATTAACAAACTATGGCTTGCCGCATGTGGAATTATCCGACACCGTACTTTTAATTTTTTTTAAGACTTAAAAAAAATAAAAATAAATTTTCAAGGTATTTCCAAATAAACTATTCATCAAAGTAGAATTAAAGTCGACTATTTGAATTTGATTCGAATTTTCTATAAGATTCCACTTAGCACGTTTTCTGGTTATATGTATTTGTCACATAAATGTATTAAATTATTTTATTTTTTACATCAAAATTGTAATTTTGAAGGTCAACAAGTATTTCAATTTATATTTAATACGAGCGCAATTAAGGCTCCGTCACACAGGTTTTTTTACTTATACAGGAAAAGAAACAAATAATTAATTAATCAAACAACTAATTAAATTTATTAACAAACTAATCAATTAATCAACTACTTGGAAAAATTTGACTGGGCCGTAAACGACCTACCTGCGTGACGGATGGTTTAGTAACCTTATTATTAATTAACAGTAAAAATGGTATTTTTATAATAAACGAAAAATAATCTTTTTTATGTTCATTGCATTACTTACATTAAAATAATTGTTTTGAAAATCGAAACTTACCACAATCGATTCATTTTTACTAGTTCTATTAAATATTTGAGCTTCAAAATTTAACTAATTTGATGAAAATGTTTGTTTTAAACTAACTTTTTAATGAAAGTTTGCTTATTCCATATTTTGTTGCACATTTATTTTCTTCAGTTGAAAATTAAGTTATTTAGTTTGAAATTTCTGTCTTTTACTGAAACTTTTGTTGAAGATTCATTAATTTATTTGGAAATTAAGTTCTTTGCTGAAAAATTGTACTATTTTGTTAAAAATTCGCCTTTTGTTGTAGTTTTGTTTGACATTTACCTTCTTTTTTTGAAAATTGACTCATTTGGTTGGAAATAGCGGTCTTTTATAATATATATATATATTTTTTTTATATATTATTTTTTTTTAAATATATCAAATTACTTTTTAAAGCCAACATTTTTGAAGGAAAATGGTCATTTTCAGATCAATAAGGCAGGTCAAGTTGAACTTCAATTTATAGTTTAATAATCTTACTTGTATATATAAAATTGTTAAACTTTTGAAATTTATTGTTCAACTAGCTCAAGATTTTTTTGAAATAAAAAAATTTTTTAAATCATTTTCTTTCTTAGATTTTGGTAAAACTTTGTTTTTTGTGGTACAATTTATATCTTCTTAGTAACTAATTAACCTTTTTGGTTTAAAATTCTTTCTTTTTTTTAATCGAAAATTTGTTTTTTTCTCCCATTGAAAACTAGAGTCGAACTTGGATTTAATGTCAATTTTGGGACTCAGCGTGACATTAAGCCCCCACCGCACGGCGTGAATTCTCGGAAAAATGAAATGGAGGATCAATAAATCCAGGTTTGGCTGTAATTTTTTCAACTACAAATTTAACTATTCCATTTTTTGTCGAATATTAATCTTTTTATAGGCGTGTAATTTTCTTGGTTGAAAATTCATCTGTTCGTTTTCAAATATAACTACTTTGTTGAAAATTCACCTATTTTGTTAGAAATTTATGGATTAAAACTGGATTAAAAAATCTTTTTTTATTGCTGAATATTCATTAATTTATTTATAAATAATTTTCTTTGCTTAAAAATTGTTCTATTTTGTTAGAAATTCCTTTTTTTGTTAAAAAATTTTTTTTGTTCATAATTTATTCTTTTGAGTAAGCTTTGGTTTTCAAAAGTAATTACTTCAATTTGAATATTGCAATTAAATGACTGAAAAAGTGGTAATTTATAACAAGATGAAAAAATACAATTTTTAATTCTGGTGAATATGCCTGGCTTTGGTAAAACAATACAATTTTACATTAGTAAATCTGACATTTCCGTAAGTTTTTGTTGGCACATAAATGTAAGATTCTTTGTCATTGCCCTTCAACTGAAAGTGAAATTTTTAATTATGAGTCTGAATTTTGCAACATTCTGTTGTTCGAGTTTCTCAAATTACCCAATCGGCATTAAGGAAAAGCGGCAATGCTAGTGAGCCATCTATTTTTGAAAGAAAAATTTTCATTGATACTCTTATAAATTACAAACAGTTAAAAGCAAACATGCATTATAAGAATCAGTGGATGTTTAATTTATAGTTACAAAAGTACAATCTTGTAAAATTTAGATTTAAGTGGGTTTTTTCCATAATGACGGAAAATCCAAAATCGTCATGACACTACCAAAGAAATTTAAAAAGATTTCATTATACAAGATTTTGTTGATAGAAGAAAGGAACCATAAAAGGTGGATAGTCCAACGACAATTTAGACAAACTTTCAAATAAGAATCTTCTCAAATATTTGAAAAATACTCAAAACAAAGTATAACTGTAATTTCATGTTACATTTATCCCTATCGACCTTTTGGTAAATATAAGAAAACTAATAAGAATAATAACCTTCTGAATGAAATTCTTATGTAAGTGAAATTTCAAGATTTTTTTGTTTTCTACATATGAATGAAACGACTAACAGAATTTAATTTTTTCGGTAATAACGATGGCATACTTGCAAAAACTAGTGGCTTGGGTCTCAAATGTTTTGTCTAAAATCCAGTTTGATCCGTTGGCATTCCAAATGTTCAGAGCACCACCTTTTCTTTGTGCTACTAGACGTTCGTCTCCGAAAAAGTTTAAAGAGAGGCATTGGTCGTCACTTGCAGTCAGCCTAGACGTTTCACGATTCCTCTGAAAGGAATACAATAGTGCATCACGTTTCTTTATTTTCAATACTAACAGTAGCGGTTTCTAAAATTTACCATTTTCAAAGTGATATTTTGACCTTCCTTTGTGAAAGATTACATACACTTATTATTTAATATGTTAATTGTTTATACCTTTAGATCCCAGATGTGAATTTTACCACTTTCGGTTCCAGCATAAATGTGTTCAATGTATGGAGAAACTCGGAATAAAAGGCTATGGACGGAACCCATATCACTACGCAGCAAATAAGCAGGATCGGGAGGAAGAATTGCCATTTTTTCACTGATCACAAACTCTTTTTTCTTATTGAATAAGCCGGAAAACAGTATACTGAGCGCCAGTGTGGAAGACGGGAGGCTCACGACACGTCGCAGAGAAAAGTAACTGAATATCTGAATGTGCGTCGAACTACTTGCTCATTATTATTGAACTGGATGCAGGGAATAACGGAGAAACTCACATGTACCGAGTAAAACTGGAATTTATCAATTTTGAGGACTGTCAAGCCATTTTTGGAGGAGTGCGTCGGCCGGACCTCCCATCTTCTTCGTTTCTTCCTTCATTATGTTTATTATAGACATTTGCCCTTGATTTGCGTGGCCGGCTTTCTGCCGAGTTGTCAACAAACAAAATGACACCTGTTTTCTTTGTCACGTCATCTGTTTTGTACAAAAAAATCCATGAGATTAGATGGAATTAAAAGACTCTCTTACTGAAAATATTTAGAAATATTTGTCAAAACTGTATACAATATCAATATTGTCATTTGGATAAAAACGTCACTGATTGTTACATGAAAATCGGCCTTTATAGGTATTTCATGTGACATCAGCTAGCAAGATGTCTGCACGCCGAGGGTCAAGTAATATTACCAAATAATACGACTGTTACGAGATACTAAACTGGAACCTCTTTAGATACGTCGTTACGTCGGGTTGATCCCGAACTTCGAAATGAAGTATACTAAAAAACTGCTCCATTGAATTTTCATAAATAAATTATGCATTTTTATAAACAAACAGATATGGCTAAAAAAGGACCTATAATTTTTCTCATTTTTTTGTGGATTAATATTCCTAGCATATTCCAGAATATATACTGTAAAAATTTCAAAGTGGAGAAATGAATATTATTATTATTATTATTACTACACCATTGAGCCATTTCCCTTTCGAGGTAGGCGTGATTCACTCGGTGGGGAAGGTAGTAGTGTGTGGAAGGTGTTATAGAATTTTTAGATTGATCTAGAATTCTCGTGTAATTTATTTAAATAACACATTCATTCCGAAACACTGCTCCGACCCAGGTTGTAGATCAATCTCTCTAGCAATCACCCCAAGTGAAGATCATCACAAAGTCGTCATGTGAGGTTTTCCCCACTTGGGACCACTAGTATCTAAGGTTTTTTGTTTCATGCGTCATTCACTCTACTGACATTCTTCTTATTAACTATTTTCCGCCATACTTTTCTGCGCAACTACCGCCTTTATGCAATAAGTTTATTTTGCGAGTCGAAATCATGTCCATGTTAAGTAGTAATTCGTCATATGGTGGAAATAGAAGTTATAATGTCCGTCTCACCAAACTTCAATTAATAAGGCAGGGTTGTGTGTGGGGGGGGGGAGTGGAAACGAGAGAGTCGTCTTGGTATATTAAGTAGTAAATGATCAAATTTTATGCATTTTTTAGCTGAAGAATTCTGGAGAATAATCGTAATAAAATACATAATGGAAAAAGAATAGAACCCCTCCCCTCGCAAACCCCATTACGAGTAGGGAATACACAATGATTATATTAATTTACCCACATTATTTCTATTTCTCTTAATTCGAAAAATGATAATCCTGACGAAAGGCATACATTTGTAAATGTGAAAATGTGATCACTGCTGAAAGTAACGTACATCGACCTACGTGATAAACTCAGACCTGCCAGAGCCTACGTGAATATGCTACCCTTAGCAGTTAGCACGCAATGTTATAAATAATTAAATATATGTGAGCCAGGGCGGAAGATTAGAACTTCACTCATCGTGATCTAGTTCAGAATATTTTCTAAGTAGGACTTAAAAAATATTTCAAAAGCGTTGAAGCTTCGCGCAGTTTCGTGGCGAATTTGAATCAAATTAATGAAACATATTTTATTATTTTAAGAAACATAAATATCTCATACGATTTAGAGAAAATAATAACTAATTTAGTTTAAATTAAATAAGGTTTGTGCACTTCATAGATTATTGTGTTCTTTAATTATTCAAAGTTAATGTTCTACGTAAAATAAAAACAATGATTAAATTTAATTTATTTCCCTATATGCATGAAAAGATCACAGCCAGCTCGCGATAGTCGATTTTTAAATCGACGCACGCCACCCTCGCCAATCGACGAACTTAAATATGCAAGCCAATCATCGCTGGCTTGAAAATCATTTCTGCCAAACAGGCCAGAATATGGGGGGGGGGGCGGGAAGATTCT
>JAAAKG020138472.1:0-12626 GCA_010014905.2 Druon quercuslanigerum
TTAGCGCGCTGAAAGGAATATGTTCGGGAGGTAATATAAATGAGAGAGATTATTCATTTTTGATATCATATTTGTCAGGCTCTATCGAGATTATACAAACAAATATTTGACAATATATATTCATGAAATTTTTCAAATCATGACCGCGGATTTCTCGGTGCGCGCGGCTCGCTTCGCTTGCAAGTTTAAACACGCCCAGGGCGCGCGAATGTTGGTTCTCGCGCTGCGCGCTCGATAATATATTCACCTTTTAAAATTAAATATCCAAGAATCGACAAATGTCATTTCATGATTGTGAATTCTCTTTCGTTAAAGCTCCTTCAACTTTAACGAACACATTCTCATCACGAATCTCATGCTTCGCACTTGATTTCATCGAAAATGCGAACTTTTCTACATTGTGTTCAACGCTATTATATCAAATGTATACTATATTTATTTTTTTACCTCGGTCTGGGGCTGTTTATTCAGATATTGGAAAATGGAATACAAATCTCTTTTTTAATGATTACTTTAATATATGTTTCGTATTTTGCAGTACATTTTATTCTTAGCCATCCTGAACTAGTATTGATTCCAAAGTATTTTTACTGTCTCATTTCTATCGTTTGAAAAATTCGCATTCTATTAAAATAAATTTATTATTAACCAGTTTCCTGCCACTTGTGTATTTTTTCATAAATCTAAATTGTTTATATTCAATGTAGATATAATTTAGGGAGAAAATGTTAGTAAATGAAATATTATTGTAGTTTATAATAGACTAGTAGATATTGTTTATGTTTCACAAGTTTATCTTTTAATTTTGTTCGCCTCTAGTGTCCTTTTTCCAAATATTTTTTTTTACTTTTTAATCTTATTTTTTACGATTGAAAAAAATCCAGTCGTTAAATATAATAATGAATAATAAGAAATTTATATATCTTTTTAGGGTCGACAACTTTAGTCTGTTAACTTTAGTTCGTACCTTGTGAAGTTTTTCGAAAAATTTAATTTTTTTAACATGAATGTTGTTTTTTACGATTAAAACAAAAAATGCGTGTCCTATCTAAAATGATTTATGACTAATTTGATTGAATTTTTGCTATTTTTTGGAAAAGAAAGTTTTTTCTATATATTTTTTAATAGTTTGCATCGTTTCTCAAAAACTTAAATTTTTTATTTTTTATGTTGTTTTTTAAGACTAAAGAAAGCTATGCATCCTATCGAAAAGTGATTAATGAAAATTTTTTAGATCTTTTCATTTTTTTCGTATTTTGCATAGATTGGCCGCGAAATGGAATTTTTTATTTTTCATTATTTTTGTATGATCAAAAATTGAATTTTCAACTTTTCGACAAAATTCAAAAATTTGTCACGATAATCTTGTTGGGCTTTAAAAAGTTAACCTTTTTTCTTTTCTTGACTTTTTTCATATAATGCGTTGTTTGGCTTAAAATGTTGATTTTGGTTTGTTTTTTTTGGATTTTGAAAATTCTAACAATTTTTATTCCATTGAAAAAAATCATTAGGATAAATTGTTTGAGTTCCCGAGTATTATAAACGGCCGCATTTAGCATTTTTAAATCCTGAAAAAAATAGTCTTAAATATTTTAAAAATATGCTGACTTTTTGAATTTTATAACGTGGAGATTTGATGAAAAACGAAAAAGTTAAATTTTACATAAAACCAATAACTACTCATTTTAACACTTTTATAAACAAAATTTATCTTGGTACTTACAAAAAAGAAAATTGTTAATAGGATATAAATATTATTTAAATCGAAAAATCACCTATATGCGTATAGAAAATAAATTTGGAAACCATGCTTTTTTCCCTCAATACTCATATTTGACACATTTTCAGGTTATAATAAATATTTTTATTTTTATTTGCATAAACAAATCAAACTAAATAAATAATATTCACTGGGATTTTCATTTAGTCGTCCTTCTGAGAAATTTTCGTAAAATGTTATTTTTATAATATATTAACTTTCAATTTTCAATTAAAAAAAAAAAATAATTAGTGTCGTGATGTATTATGTGGCAAATATTAAAATATAATATAGACATCTACACGCAGGAAGTCAATCATAAACATTTTTAAATTCTAAAAATTATTTTAATTTATCGAATTTTTAATATTGTTGAATATTATTATTTTCAAATAAATAAATTGACATGGCGAAATATAATTTCTAATCCGTAAGAAACTGTTAAAAAATCAAAGTGTTTATTTAATTAACAAAAATAAATGTTGGGATCAGCATAAATTTTTGCTTTTTCATTAAAATTATTTTTTTTTTTGGTTCTGAATATAAAGAAGAATAGTGAATGCTAATAGTGAATAGCGACTCAAAAAATTTTTTTTTGTCCTAAAATTCAAATACTTAGCCTAATGTAGAACGACTTCGTTAAAACTTTATTTTTCTGGTTGATGATTCATCATTACAGTTGGAAAAATCTTTTTATTCTTCTGTTCAAAATTGGAATGCTGGCTTGAAAATTATTTTGTTTTTATTAAAAATTAGTTTTTGGTTGACACTTTGACGTTTGAAGTAGAATATTAATTTTCTCGGTGATCAATTCACCTTTTTGGTTGAAAATTCAACTATTAGGTTGAAATTCCATTAAAACTTAAATTGTTTGCATGAAAATGTATGTATTTTGTTAAAAATAATTCTTTTTGTCGAAAATTATTCTTTTTGTTAGAAATTTCATTTGTTTGGTTGAAAACGAGTTTTTATGGATAATTAAGTTTTTTTAAACTAAAAATTCAACTGTTCTATTTTTCCTCAAAAATTTTTTTAATCATATTTTTGAAAACTTATTTGTTTAATTGGAAATTTAGGTATATTATTAAAAATTATTTGATTCACTTAAAAACTTATTTCTCTTAAAATTAGAGTATCATATTTTTTTTAAATTTAACTCTATTTTGTTGAAAAATCATCTTTTTTTTGGAAAAACTGTTGGTTGAGAATTCAAGTATTATTTAAAAATTCGATTAAAAATAAAATATTCTGTTAAAATTGCATGAATTTTGTTAAAAATTATTCTTTTTTGTAGAAATATTAACCTCTTAGGTCCAAAATTTCACTTCGTTGAAAAATCAGTTTTATTATTGAAAAGTAATTATTTTCAAATAAGAATATAAGAATTACATTTTCCGTCGGCATTTTTCCAAACAGTTTAATTTAAAAAAATTTGTATTTGTTTAATAACTTATTTCTGTAACTTATAATTAAACTATTGTATTTCTTATTAAAAATGAATTTTTTTAATTACACATTCATCTCATTTCTTTTAAATGTATCTCTTTTTAGTAGTAATTCATCTTCTGGATCAAAAGTTAAACTATTTATTAAAAAACACATAGCCTTGATTGAAACTACAATAGTCAAAAGTTTATTTCTCTCGTTAAAACTGGAACAAATTTGGTTAATATTCATTTTTTTATCATTAAAAATTATTAAATTTAACTAAAAAAGTAGATATTCCATTTTTGTTGGAAAATATATCTTTTCCAATTTAAAATGCACTTATCTTAATGAAAAATCTTCTTTCTTTAGTCATGAATTGAAATACTTAAAAAATTCGTCTTCGTGACTAGAAAAAACAACATTTTTTATGCGATTTCATTTCTCAATTGACTAAATAATATTTCTTAGCTGAAAATTTAATAATTTTGTTCAAAATTCGTATTTCATAATTTACCTCGTTTTTACGATAAATTATGTAAAGTGAGTTAAATTTCCATGTATCAATATCGATAAAAGATTGAAGTTGCGATTGACATAGAACCGTAGAGAACTTATATTATCTATTAATATAAAATTGATTACGCGAGGTAATCGATTTCAAGAGTAGAGTGCTAACGATATTACCCTATATTGCTAGGAAGTCAATAGACTCCGATGTATGCAACGATGCATAGACATGTATTTTAGCATATCGTTAAAAAAATATAATCAGTTTAAAATAATATAAAAATATCGTATACATGGTGACCTATTTTAATCCATAATCCCAAATATCTTCTAAAATACTTTGCCTTTTATTGAAATTTGACTGTACCATCAATTTTGACGCTGAGGTCAATTTTCAAGGTCAAGTGGAGGTAAGACCCTTTTTTAAAATGAAAACCCCTATTTTTGAATGCGGATTTGAAAAGAGCAGGAAATTTCACGTCAAAAATATCCTGTGGAAAAATGGTTTTTGTAACCTTGGAATGGTAAACGCAAGGTCAAATGTTTGAGAAACGACCTTTGACCTTGAAAATTTACCTCAAGATTAAAATTGATGGTACAGTCAAATATCCCCCTCAGTCCAGGTCAATTTTTGTTCGAACCATTTTTTCGTATATAAAGTATTTTAGAAGATATTTGGTCGTTTTTAGATATTTGTCCTAAATTTTGTACCTTTTCAAGGTCACAAAAACCAATTTTTCACAGGTCTTTTTTTACTTGAAATTTCACGCTCTTTTTAAATCCACAGTCAAAAATAGGGGTTCTCGTTTAAGAAAAGGGTTCTTCCTCCATTTGACCTCTAAAATTAAATTCAAGGTCAAAATTATTGGTACATTCAAATGTTTCTCTCGTTCCTGATCAATCTTTGACCGAACCATTTCTAAGCAGATAAAGTATTTTAGAAGATATTTGGTCGTTTTTAGATATTTGACCTTAATTTTTTACCTTTTTAAGGTCACAAAATCATTTTTCCACAGATCTGTTTTGGCCTGATATTTCCCGCTCTTTTCAAATCCGCATTCTAAAATAGGGGTTCTTATTTTTAAAAAGGGTCTTACCTCCATTTGACCTTGAAAATTGACCTCAAGGTCAAAATTGATGGTACTTTCAAATTTTCCCCTCAGTGCTGGTCAACCTTTGTTCGAACCACATAAAGTATTTTGGACGATATTTGGGATTAAATATTAAAATGGGTAACCGTTATTATTTAATTTAAATGTCAATAAATTGTTGCAGATCTCTCATTACGTAATGCACTCTTGCATGAAAACAGTAAATTTATCCCCAAGGGAGAATACTGTATGAATGAAGGAATATTATATGGAAAATTGACAACCACCTATCTGATTTTCATTTCAGGTAATTTTCAATAATGGTAAAATTAGCAACAAATTCTAAATAAAACCCTTTTAAATTAAAGGTTCGCAGTACATTACTAGATAACCGACAAAAGCGGAACTTATCAGGAGAATGACAAAATATTTGTAAAATCGGAATCACCATTTTTAGTTCAAAATAAAGTTTACTTTTGAACTGAAAAAGTTCTGAATTCAGCACTAAAAAGTAAAAAAAAATATCCAATTCCGGGAAATAGTATGTAGAAGTTCATAATCTTAAACTAACAGGAACAGAGAATTGGAATTTTTAGTTTAAAAAAAAAATAAAAACCTACTACTAACATAATTTGTTGCTAAACTGGGAGGAAATGACTTTGATTACAAAAGTTAACCAATTATGACACTAAATCATTCAAAATTTACATTTTTAAATTTGATTGATTTTGAAAATCGTATTTAGATGGACTTAAAATATATTTCCTAATGTAAAATAATAATAAAAAAATCTCTCCCGAGATATCGGTAGGCTTAAAAAGACTTAAAACGTGTTAATCAAATAAAAAAATATTGTTTTTCGGGGAAATGAAAATGTAGTGCGACCTATAAAACTGGCTTTTTGTAGCAAATGATTATTTAAGAATTTAGTTTGGGATTTGATTGGTACTGTGCTGCTGTAAAAAGTAACAAATATTTTGTTTTGTTTTAAGAAGTATTTTGTTTTTTTACTGTATTTAAAAGCTTTTAGGAAAACTATTGTAATAAAAAAATGGTTAAGCAAAGGCAATAAAAAAATAATAAGAAAACGATGGTGAACAAGAATAGAAAGTGTAGTATCTGGCTTCGAATTACCAATATTTATATTACTATATAAATAACTCTAAATATTAAACTTTAAACACATTTTAAACTGTACGCTTAAAATTTTGAAATATTTGACAAAAGCGTTTGCAAATGAATAATTCTGAATTTAAAACAATAATAATTTGTAAAAAGGTAAAGGTTCGAAATAGTAATTGAATTATTCGAAATTCAGAAAATCTTCCACTCCATAATTTTATTAATTGAGCAGTAAAAATGAAATAAATTTATATTAAATCATTATGAGAATCGCACAAATTTGAGGCTGCAAATTGAAAATTTAGATTATTTTAATATATCAAGTTAATAAATGGCATTGGTACGGATTCCAGTTGGCGTATTTAAAAATTAAAAGTTTTAATTCAGTTTCCAGGTATAATAATTAAATTATGAAATATAAAACTTCCAAATTGTAGAATGTACCTCGGCTAATTAAAATTTAAATGATTTAAATTATGAAATTTAAAGTGTTTAAAAAGCCTTCAAAAGTTAAAAATTCTAAAATTCAATACTAACAATGATTTTGAATTAAAATTTCTTAAATATTAGTTTCAGTATATGCAATTAAGTAACTATTACTTTTTATTGTAGATAATTTAGCAATTGGAAGGACACAAATTTCTATTAAATTATGATAAGAATCGTGAAAATTCTATAGTCGATAAAATGACTCAATTAATTAATTATATTAGTGCAGACTCAAATTTGAATTATTAAAAAGAAAAAAATTAAATTTAGCTTTCAGGTTTTAAGATGATAATAGGATCATTCAAACTGATGTTTTCAAGCTTTTACAATTTAAAAATTAAGAAGAATTTATAATATAATTAATAAAAATTAAGAAAAATCCTACATAATAATTATAAATATAATCTAAATTGCTGACTTTAAAGCTTAAAGTGTTTGAAAAAAATTAAAATTAAAAAATTTTGAATTTAAATAATATTAAAGATTTACATTTCAAAAATGTTAATTTTAGTGTATGTAATTAATTATTATTTTCTTTGGATCGAAAGAAATCGAGTAATAAGTATTAAACAAAATTCTATTTAATTATTATGAAAATTGTACAAATTTTAATTTATAAATTAAAAATACAAACGAATTTGAAATATCAAACTTATTAATTAAATTTGCACTGATTATAATTGGAAGTATTTGAAAATAAATTTTTTTAATTCAGCTATCAAGTTAAAACGTAATATTTGAATAATTTAAACTCAAGTGTTGACAGTTTAACTCTCTACAAAATTTTAATCATTAAAAATTTAATTAACTCCAAATGAATAATTATAAAATTCATAATGATTTTCTATTTATGAAATTCTGCATTCATGAAAAATCTAACTTGTAAATTGTAGATTTAATTTAACTTAAACGTATTAAAATTTTAATAATTTAAAGATTAAAGTGAATTAAAAAAAGAGTTTAAAAGTAAGAAATCCTGAATCTAATTAATAATAATAATAAGTTTAAATATAATAAAAATTAATTAAAACTATTGTACTGAAACTTTTCAATCTACAAATTTAAATCTTCAAAAACTAAGTAGATTCCAATGAATTAATAATTTAAAAAATAATTGAGATTTGAGAATAATAATAATAAAAAAATAATAAAAATAATAATAATTTGAGAAATTTTTGGAAATGCACTATTTTTTAATGCCTAGTTGTCAGTTTGAAAATGCAAAGGCTAATTTGGCTAAATTAAGATATATAACACGACGCTAATTTTAGAGTGCTGCATTATCATTAAAATTGCAATAAGTAAGAATTTCTCTCGTAGATCTTCGTATACCTTGAAAAGTTAAATTTTAAACGCATTTAAGAGTAAGCATTGAAAATTTATTATCATAAATGTTAAAAAACCATTTGCTTAATGTGAGTCATCATTTTAAAATTGCAATAAATATGGAAATTTATTTATTGAAACCCGGAGAAATTGTTTAATTAACATATTCCTAAATTGTAAAATGTTCTTTACACTCTTGAAAATGGAATCATTTTTAACTAAAAACTTTAAAATATACAAATGTTTGCGAAATTAAACAATTTTTACATTTAAAAACATAAAAATAAACAATGAGAATTTTAAAAACTTCCAATTTATCATTATGAGAATCATACAAATTTGAGAGCCCATATTTGAAAATTTAAAAATATATAACTAATGAACTAAATTGGTACAGATTCTAGTTCCAAGTATTTCAAAATGAAATTTTTTTTGGGTTTTAATTTTAAATATAATAATAGCGTGATTTGAATTCGTGTGTCGAAAATTTAATAAACTGTAAAGACTGAAACACATTTTAAATAATTAATTATGAAAAAAGATGAGTATTTGAAACTAGTTCAGTGTAAAAGAAAAAGTAAAATCTGTAACAGGAGAGTAATTTTGAAAGAAAAATTATTAATTTGTCAAACACTCAATTTTTTCATTTTAGAAAGCTCCTGTTTTTTGTCTACTTATTTTTCAATTTAAGCATATGCAGATAAATCTGTCTTAATTATTAAAATATATGAGAACTCCCTATTCTAAAATTCTGTATAGTCATTAAAATTGTTGCAATGAAAAAAGATTTTAACTATTTTAAATGTTAAAATAAATGTTTTTCATGTAAGTCAAAATTGTGGAATCGCAATAAATTTGAAAAATGTTTCAATTGAAGCCCATTGAAGTAGTTAGCATTTTTAAAACTTCTAAATCTTATAATGTACCTTACCCTTATAAAAAATTAATAATTTGTAACTGGAAACTTTAAAAACTAAATTATCTCAAAATGGCAATTAAAATTGAATAATTTATGATTTAAATAAAGATAATTATTTTGAGCTTCCAGGTTCAATATAAAATAGAATATCTTTAATAGATCAATAGTTTAATTAAAAAATTATTAATTTAAAATAAATAAAGTTAGAAAAATCGCAGGTAAATATATCAGAAACCCAATTTAAAAAGTATGCATGATCATTAAAATTAAAAAGGATAAGAAATTCTCTAGTAGGTCTTCTTATATCCCGAAGAATTTTAACTGCTTTAACTAACGCTCGAAAGTAGGTTAAGAATGTCTCATTTTGAATTTCAAAAAAAATTTTAATTTAAAACTCCGATTATAAAATCCTTATTTTTCAGGAATATATAAAATATAATTTTTAATAACGTAAATAGTGTATATTTTTATAATTATAAATAGTGTATTTTTTTATAAATGAACGTTATATTATAAAAGTTGAACTATGAATAGTCCCCTTTTCCAGGTCCAGTTCTTACTCTAAGTAACAATTTTAGTTTAATATTGAAATCCTGCAAAATAATCATTTTTACAAGTATTTAATTCATAATATTTTTGTACATCTTTTTCTTCAAATATTAGTAAAATTTTACGAGAAATATGCACGATGCTAATCCTTGAGGAAGTGCGCGTGGATAAATTTGTGCTATCAAGATTGGTGCAGTAAGATGGAAAAATATAATTTAACATTAATTGATTTTAAGTATTAAAAAGTAAATTTTTAAATTTTGTTTCACTATTTAAAATTTGTAAAATATTTAAAATGCTTATTTAAAAACCAAAATTTATTATTAAACCTTGAAATGCTAAACGATTCTAATTGCAATCATCTGAATTTAACATGAGAGGAAGAAAACCTGTTCAGAAGAACAATTTATAAACGATTGATTACATTTTTTTTAGATGGATGAATAATTTGAAATAATTTTTTTTATTTTTTTTTTCAAATCGCTTTATTTAACCAAAAAAAGGAATATTTGAAGTTACAGCACCTGTTTTAATTTTGATAATAATACCTTCATTTATCAAATACTTTTCTCAATCCTCTAATGAGCGTTGAATTGGTAAACAAATTTAAAATTTTAAAATAATAAATTAATTTAGTTTGAATTTCGAAAGATTCTAAAATATTAAAATGCATTAATAATGTATAGGTTTACAGTAGGTTTTTTATTTTTTATTACAAAAGACAAGCTTGGAATATTGCGTTTTTCAAAGCCGAAAAAATTACTGTGAATTAAACAAGCTTCAATATCTTAGATCATTAATATTAAAAAATTTTAATAATCCAAGAAAATTAATTAATTAAAATTAAATTAAATTAATTTAATGTAGGCTTAGATTTTTTTCTATTAAAAAAAATCCAATCTAGCAAGCGTGTCCAAATTTGTGTAAAAATTTCTAATAAACGACTGTACATCTTTAATTTTATATACTACATTTTTGAGTAGACAATTTTAAAACCTCGTTACTTTAAGACCCTGTCACTTGAATATGTGTGAAAAAGGAAAAAGGTATGATTAATGGTTAATAATGAATTAAAGGAAAAAGGCTTTTAAAATTTATATCTTTTCGTGTAGAGAATCACTATCAATCCCGCCAAGTTGCTATAATTTAAAAAAATTTAATTGCAGAATTTTCTAGGCCTAGATGTGGTAAGATAGTTATTGACCTAGGATAAATTATTACCTCAAATTTCAAATCAATTCAATTGCAATTATATCATTTGTATATAACCCACGAGAATGTAAGTCTAAGTTCTCAAATTAATCACAGTCTGAAAGACGTTGTCAAAGATCCTACAACTCGAAAACACATTGAAAATTCGAGTTATGGAAGGAGTTGATATATTATCAAGCAAAACTTTCAACATTATCGAAGTAAACAAATCCATTCACACACCTGGGTTGATGCATGCCCCCAACCCACATTCTAAGAAAATACCAGTCTCCCAGATTTTTGTATCGAACTTCTCTCCACCCTCAAAAACTTTGCAAACTTGATACTGGCCGGAGAAATTGGGAGAAGTATGAAAAGCTGTATCACCACCTGACACCTGTCGTTCCAGACAAGATGCAAAAACCCGTACATGCAATGTGTTTCTCGGAGAAAGTTGGAAATATTCAAAAACTTGGTACTCACGCGACACTGAATGCTTTTGCTTTCCTCCCTTGCAGCTGCACCCTCAAACTTCTCACAAGGGTGCCAGAGGATGCATCAGTTTTCCGGTACTTTCTTTTATATTAACTCCTTTTCTCCTCCGCACGCAATCCAGTCTGCCGGTGCAACTCGAGTAGTTTTTTATAATTGGGAAAAAACAAGTTGAAAAACGAGGAACTGGTGAACACTAATCGGCTGATTAACTAGCACACAGGAACTAATCAGAGAGAGTCATTAATTAGGAGATCATTTGAACCCCCTTTCCTCTTAGAATCGTACATCCGGAATCGATCTGATGATCGGTATTGCGAATGCTGATGCACTTTCGATAGAGCTATAACTTTTGATGATACGCCATTAAATTTCCATCTGCTGATAACGAGTCCTGTCGCTGATTCCACTATATCCTGATGAAATGAACTCGGTACTTTTAATCCTCAGAGATATTTTGAGTTGTTAACTTTACATTAATTTATAATCCGCTTGAATTTATAATGTTTGATCTGTGTCCAATTATCTTGCTCCCACAATTTTAGCTACTATCTTTTATTAACTAATTTGACTTGAGTCAATTATGCTTTGTTACAATTTTTTCTATTGTCCAAGTAATATATAAAATTGTTGGAAACACGTACTTAGTGTTCTTGTCACTGAGAAAGAATTTCGAAGTGACGTCCAAAAGGCTTTGTCACTCGGTATGTCAATTTCGGGTGGGAATTTTCTCTTGGGATTTTTCGCTGAATAAAATATCACGAAGGTATTCACGACTTTTGCGAGGATCGCGATTTGGTCTTGGAAAGGGAAGCACACTGTGCTGAATGCGAAGACCGAACCGGTCGCACCCCGTTTTCGTATAAATGCGCAGAATCGACAAAACCTGACGCATGGGCACTGGGGTAAATCCGTATGGTGGAGTTGCTGAGACTCATCGTTTCATCTCGATTTCGTCTTGGAAGGGCGACACGCCTGGCTGGGGGTGGGCGAGAGAAAAAGATCGAGGCAAATGAAAAAGACTGAGCGAAGATTTGTTGACTCCTGCCTCCTGGTCTAGGTGTATTGAAATTTAAAAGCAGACACTTTCAATCACGGCAATCGATCAACCTCGATTTTCTCGGTAAACGGTTCTTCAATTAAATTCAGAAATCCAAAATTATTAAACTAAAACTTAAACCTAATAGTTTTTTTAAAAAAATGATGATTAGAATAAAAAATATTTGTTCTTCCTCGTAAAAAAGATGGTTATCTTAATATTATTGAATATAAAAACAACTCCGAACTGTTAACCCCATTTGACTAATTACACTCTTGACAGAAAATACAGAAGATTTTACAAATAAAAACTTGAATTCCGATTTACCGATTACTAAACACAAACAACTATAATTAAACAATCCAGAGATTTCTGAACGATGGATATTAATCAACTTTTACACTTACTTAAAAACATACATATAATTTTGAAAATTGAATTTAGTTACTTATTCCACAACATCATAAGTAATTCAAAGAAATAATAAAAATGTTATAGAGCTAGGATAAAAATAAATAAACTTCTATAATAGAATTTATATCAAACATTAAATCACATCAAGATAAATAATTAACTTGTGATGCTAAATGGAGAAAAATGAAGATTAAATATTTATTTTATAGTTAGTTAATAGTGCAAGCTTCTAATGTGTCCCCTAAGGGTTTACATTTTTCATTCACCCTCTTCCTATTCCTTAACACACCTCCCACACCC